>JAOXOE010030233.1:0-13338 GCA_028565055.1 Phoeniculus purpureus | reverse complement strand
ATGTTCATCCATGGCCTTCGTCCCAGGAGCTCCAGCGCGTTGTTGTCTGTTAATTTAGCAGTGCTGTCTGAGCACACATTCTTGCATAACCCAACACTTCTCCAGTGAAGTGATCCTGCTGTGGCAGGGGGATTGGATAGATGATCTTTCAGGGTTCCTTCCAATCCTCTAGGATTCTATGGAATTCCTTGCTGTGAAGGTGGTGAGATAGTGGAACAGGAGGTTACGGATCCCTCTCTGAAAGTTTGGCAGACCAGGCTGGTTGGTGCTCTGGGCAAACCTGATCTGGTGAGAAGTACATGGCACTGGGCCTGCTGGCAACTGGTGGAGTTGGGCTGTCTCAAAGGGGAAAAAATTATTCTTGCTAGTGAGTTGCTGGGGCTCATTTAGAGGTCTTATATTCAAAGTTGGAAGGAGTTGGAACCAGACTTAGAGGAGATGAGCCTAGAGGTGGCATTCAGACAGGTCTTAAATTGACAGTTCAATTCAAGTGCATGTACACCAATGCAAGTAGCATGGATAACAAGCAGGAGGAACTGTAAGCCAATATACAACAGGGTAATTGCCATCATTGAAACATGATAGGATGACTCTCAGGACTAGAGTGCTGCAATGGATGGCTTTAAGATCTGCAGAAAAGACAGGCAAAGGAGAGATGATGGGGTGCTTCTTTAGGGAATGTTTTGATATTGTTGAACTCCAGTGTAATGATAAGGTCAAGTGCCTGTAGGTAAGGATGAGGGGAATGTCAACAAAGCAGATACCCTGTTGGGAGTCTGTCAACCAGGATCAGGAGGTAGATGAGACATTCTGGCTGGCAGAAGTCTTACAGGTTCCAGCCCTTGTCATGGGGGACTTCAACTTGAAGTCTTCTGGAAATACAACACAGATGATGTTCCTTGCATGTGTGGAAGATAACTTGCTGACACAGTAAGCAAGAGGCTACCAGGAGAGATGTCTCACTAGACTTGCTGTGTACAAACAGAAGGTCTGGTGGGAGATGCGGTCAGAGGCTTAGCAATCATGAAATGGAGTTCTCAGTCCTTGGTGAAGTAAGGAAGGATGATCAATAAAACCACCACAATGGATTTCTTGAGAGCAGACTTTGGCCTGTTGGGGACGTTAGTTGGGGATCTCCCTTGGAAGACTCTCCTGAAGAAGACTGGGCATTCCTTAAAGTGCTCTTAAAGGTGAAAGAGAAGGCTGTCCCCATGTGCTGCAAGAAAGATGACCAACTCGGCTGAACAGGGTAGCTCCTGCTGGGCCTCAGTTAAAAAAGGGGAAGTTTATCACCATTGGAAGGAAGGACAGGCAACTCCAGAGGGCACAGGAATCTAATCAGGGCATGTAGAGAAGAAATCAGAATGGCAGAAACCCAGTTAGAACTCTAGCCACTGTAATACCACTGTAATAAAGGACAAGAAAAAATGTTTTTGTGAATAAATCAACAGGAAAAAGAGTCAGAAGACTCTCCATCCCTTATGGGATGTGAAGAACATTATCACCAAGGATGGTAAGGCTGAGATACTTAATGCCTTCTTTGCCTCAGTATTTAAGGACCAGTTTGGGTATTGTCAGGATATGTAACCTAGCTCAGGAGGCAGGGATGGAAAGCAGGATATGTTTCCCACAGTCTAAGAGGAAGCAGTTACTGACCTGCAATGCCAGCTGGACACTCCCAAGTCTGTGAGGTCAGATCCATCTAAGAGTACTGAGAGCTGGTAGAGAAGCTTGCCAAGCCACTCTGCTTCATTTATTAACGTTCCTGGCTAACAGACAAGGTCCCAGATGACCGGAGGCTGCTAATGTGACACCCATCCACAAGAGGAGGAATAATGATCGAGGCTACTACAGGCCTGACAGTCTGACCTTTGTATCAGGAAAAATTACAGAGCTCACTCATAGTTAAGTACAGGACAGCCAGGGGATCAGGGCCAGCCAGCATGGGCTTATGGAAAGCAGGTCTTGCTTGACCAACCTGATTTCCTGCTATAATTGGGTGACCCACCCAGTGTGTGAGGGGAGGTCTGCGGGTGTTCACCTAGACTTCAGTAAAGCCTTTGACACAGTGGCCCACAGCATTCTTCTAGAGAGGCTAGTTGCTCATGGCTTAGATAAGTGGACACTCTGCTGGGTAAAAAAACTGTCTGCATGCAAAAAAGGAAGGTGGGGGCTTGTAGAAAGTTTGGGGTCAGATTCTTCTGTCAAGTTGCTTGTGATAGGACTATTCCGTGAACCTTAATAGAAGAACAACATTGAGGTGCTGAAGCATGTCCAGAGAGGGGTAGCAAGATTCATCAGGTATCTGGAGAACAAGTCTTGTGAGGAGCACTTGATGGAGCTGAGGCTTTTTAGACTGATGAACAGGAGTCTGAGCAAAAACCTCAAGATAGTTTTGTACAACTATCTGTATGAGGTTGTAGAGAATAACAAGTGATAGGGTGAGGAAATGACATTGGGATGAGCCAGGAGTTGTTTAGCTTAGACATTATTGAAAATGTCATCAGGCATTTGAACAGGCTGCCCAGTGAGATCATTCAATTCTCATGTCTTGTTATCTGTAAAATTGATGTAGATGAAGGCTATAAGGACCTGCTTTAGCAGTGGAGTTGCAGAGTTAGGTTAATGGTTGGACTCAATGACCTTAAAAATATCTTCCAACCTAAATTCTGTAATAGGAGATTTGTCTCAAGTTGCATCAGGGGGGTTTGAACTTTAGGAAAAACTTCTTTGTGAAAGAGTTGCCAGGTATTGGAACAAGCTGCTCAGGGAGATGTTCAAAAATGTGTAGATCTGGCACTAGGAAACATGGTTTAGTGGGCATGGTGGCATTGACTTGGTGGTTGAATTTGATCTTGGAAGGTCTCTTTCAACCTTAATGACTCTGCAATTCTGTAAGTCTGTATTTTTGTGCAGTTCTTTTAATTTTGCTTTTTATGAATTGTACAGGTCTTAGTATTAATACAGAAACTGCTTTAGTGTGGTAGTCACAACTTAGTATTTAAATTGTATCAGTTTTTCTTGTGGCCTTAAAGTTACAAACTAGTGGTTCTGTTTTCAGTCTAGAATGGGGACACTTTGAAGTTTTGCTATAATCATGTGTTTTCTCATAATGTCTTGTTTACTTGTGAGTATTCAAACATTCAAGGCTAACCTTTCTAAGGGGTTGATGAAAACACCACCTGCACACCTGTGCCTTCAACCAGTCACCCTAGTGCCTTAAAGTCCTTAATTGCCTTGGACTCCTCTCTGTAATATCATCATTGTCAACCTGGATAACTCGCAAAGGCTAACAATGAGAGGGCTGCACCAGATTAGGGAGTTTCATTTTGACATCTAACCTGAGCCCCAGGGAAATGGTGGACTTCCCTGTGGGACGGACCTAGTCAGCAAGTGAGACCCTCTCTCTTCCCCTGAGAAGAGTCACTACAATTATCTTCCTTTTCTTAGTTGAAGTCCTAGAGTGTGAAGATGAGTAACAAACCCTGGGAAACTGACAGGGTGAATCTTTGCCTCTATTTTCACTTGCTGGGCCCTCAAGTTCCAAAACCCCATCTCTATTTGTCAAAGGCAACTAGGAGGGTGGGAGGGAAGCTGTGGGGGTTTTCACTTGCCTCTCCAAAGAGGGACCACTCTCCATTTTTGACCCCCTGTTGCTTAGGTCCCCTCCTTCTGCCTGGTGACAGGAGGAGAGGGAATCCATTACTTCTTGCAGAGCCTCTTCCTGCTGCATGTGCCTCAGCGTATGGCTCCACCAATCTGTTTCACTTTTGCACTCTTAGGTGGTTCTCTCTCAGTTCAACCACCTGCCTGAGCACATTATTTGCTCACACCACACAAGCAGTGTCACTAGCTTCTTCTAGTACCAGTGCTAGGCTCAGGCATTTGCTGCAGCCAGAGACCTGCATGTTTGCATGGGAGCTTGGCCTGAGTTCCCATGTACTTTATAATTTTAATAGTTTTGTGATTTATATAGTTTGGTGTAATTTTTTGTAAATCATTAAAGTGTTTATCTGAGCTAAAATTGGTGCTTCAGCATGTCAGTACTTGAACATTGATGGATACCTTTTCTCCTATTTCAGGAAGTGCTGCTAGCTCATGCCGCAATCAGAAATATAAGATAACAGTTCTAGACACAATGTTTATACGAAAGAAACATCGTGACAGAAACACTGCACTAATAATCCTGGAAGATTTTGTGAATTCTTTTCCTGAAAACTCCCTTGGCATACAATACCCCCTGTCAATCCTCATGTACACAGGCAAGCTGTTTAATTTATTCTTCTGATCTGTGTGCTTTCTTTACAGGTGCAAATGAGTGCTGTAACTCAAGCTTTGTTTGTGTCTGCATCCTCAGTTTCTGTATTGAATGTTCTGTACAGCAGCAAAGGCTAAAAATCCTGATTTCAGATTAAGTAGCTCCTGATGAGTTTTTTAATCCACTGTGAGATTAGATTAGTGAACCTGTTCTCTCCTGTTAGGAAGTTTAGCACTGTACCCTCCACCAAGACTTCAGAACAGGCTGAGGCTTTGTATGGTCTAATGTATATCTTCCAGGCAACATCTTTTTGCTTGCTCGCATCTAAGTCTCTCAAAGTAATTTAATTGATGCTTTCTTTGAACTTCTGGTCAAATGAACATACCAGGCTGTGCTTGAGCTTGGGTGTAGGAAAGGCACAGTTTTAATATACAAGGAAAACACAGCTTTTCCATTAGCAGCCCAAGGGAGTTATCCCATCTAGGAAATGGTAGATGTTCGGATAATGTTTGGAAATGTGTTCAGGTAAGTGTCCTGTTTGTCAAAGCTTGTCCTACATTTAAGCTGTCTACCAAGTGTCCTAAGGACATTTTCATCCAGTAGTCTTGGACACCGGAAATTTTTGTGCTTTTCAAGTACCTTTGTCTGTTTGGTGTGTGTGTGTTTTTTTTTTTTTTTTTTGGAGCTAGGTAGACCTGGTTTGTTAGCCTTCAACCAGCACGCTGTCTTCAGCAGACTTGAATGACCAATTTGTTCTGCTTGTCAAGGAACGGTAGGACAGGGCTCTTGTCCACTGAAAATTAGAGTTGTAGAATGTTTTGGGTTAAACAAGGTCTTCTAAAGGTCATCTAGTCCAATCCCCTACAGAAAACAGGAACATCTGCAACTAGATCAGGTTGCGATGAGCTCTGTCTAACATGACCTTGAATGTTTCCAGAGATGGAGCATCTACCACCTCTCTGGGCAACCTGTTCCAGTGTTTCACCATGCTTACTGTAAAGCATTTCATCCTTATCTAGTTTAAATCTACCCTATTTTAGTTTAAAACTGTTGTCCCCTGTCCTTTTGCTACAGGCCTGGGGTTTGTAGTTGAACCCAGCATCATGCAGATGTTCACTCAGTCCCACGTTCCCTGGAGTGGGGTAGGTAGGCAGAACAATGAGAAAGGTAAAGTTAAGGAGAACTTACTCTTTAAAACTACATTTCTTTTAAAGAAAAAGCACTGACAGTACTGGAACTGGTGATACACAAGCACTTTGACAACCTGTCTGCACTGAACTGCCCAAAGTGATATATTACCACCACTGTTCCAACTGCTGCTGCTGGCAAGCCCCCCTACTTGTCCTGTTGGCTACTTTCACTTGGCTAGCCTGGCTGTGGAAATTAACCCTTAAGGCTGCTGTTTAGCACTAACCACACTTATGGTTCATATGTTGAAGACACAGATCTTGAAGTTGCTGTGTGCCAGTTTGAGATCAAGCAAGAAATAGCAGTGATGGAACTCAAAGTCTGTTTCATTAATATAAAACTAACATTGTTTAGTTTGCTGGCTGTTGACACCCAAAGTTAAATCCCCCTGAGGTACACATTGTCAGGTCTGCCCAGATCCTTAAGCAGAAGCAGCTCTACAAATGGCTTTGCCTTTTGCCTAAAGCAGGACTAACCCAGATGGCCTTCTGCAGTGTGAAGAATTTCATGTGAATTACAGGGACATTGTCCCCTTTTCTAGCATGTGGAAGTTTTGCCTGGGCAGGTCCAGCTTGATTTGCAGAGCCTTTGTTGACTAACCATACGGCTTTTGCTAAGTGTTTGTCCCACATTTTGGAAGTCCCACCCTCTATTTGTCTTTGTGGTTCTTAGCAGCCCATCATACCATTTGATTTCCCAGCTAATCTGGTGCATGATCAGTGCTGTGCTCTTTGGCCTAGGTGTCTGAGTTTGTTTTGGAAAGTAATGTTCTTGTCCAACTTAGTGCTTTCTGTTGTGGTATGTCACCACAAGATGTGCTTCACAAGCCCTGTGCAAAGTGTTATGGGCTGTGGCACAGGATGCAGCATGTCTCCAGCCATCCAGTAGTAGTTTTCCCCCATGATAAGTACATAGCACTTAACCCCAGTGTGTTGCTGGGAGTGTGATGTTTCAACTGTTTGGATTGATAGACATGTTTTGCTTTCATGGGTGACCTGTGCAACAGTGTCCATGGTCAAGTCAATCCCTTGGTCCCAAGCCCATCTACTGTTCCATTTCTACCTTGATGGCCTTAGGCATTATGGGCCCACTGAACCAGAAGTAACTGTTAACATCTACTTTGAGACTCTCTAACTTTAGCAATCTGATCTTCCTGATGGTTGTTTTGATACTTCTCAGTGGCCTGACCGTTTGGTGCATGACAGGTTCTTTCCCCAAGCAGCGGTATCTTCCCATAGTTCACCAGTCCAGATTATTTTACCTCTGATCTGCCAGTTGCTCTGTCTTCATTGCTGTAACCACTTCCGTGAGGCATTTGCCACCATCTAGGAGTCAGTATATAGGTAGAGCAGTGACCATCTTTATTGCTCAGCAATGTCTGAAGCCATTTAGGTGGCTTTCAGTTCTGAGAACGGAATAGATTCCCTTTCTCCTGCAGCAGCTTCAGCAGCTTGGCTTGTAGAGCTCCACACAACAGCCTTCCCAAAATGCAACAGGACCCACTGGTAAATTAGGCATATTGCTTCTCACTATCTGGTAGCTTGTATGGTGAGAAGTCTGTGGCATGCATTACCTCCTCTTTCAGTGATACTCAAAAGCCTTTACTCTCTGGCCAGTTTGTGGTCACTTAGAGTCTTGGGGTGAATAGGGTTTCCTATTTGAGCACAGTGTGATCAGTCAGTGACTCACTCTGTTTGCTCATTTGTGCTGTGTACCTTCAGTTGCATGATGTGCATTGAGACACTCCCTTTGAATATTTAGCCCAGTGCTTGCAGCTGGGGTGCTTGGAGGTACTGTTTCTGTACTAACTGCTCCTGAAGCAGCTCAAGATCCTTTGTGTGTTGCCAATATCTGTTTCCCAGTTGCAGTGTAGTAGGTCTTAGACACTCTGTATTCCTGACTCCAAAACTCCAAGGGTTGGCCTCTAGTCTCCCCAGGTACTTTCTGCCAGAGGCTCCAGGCAGGGCCATTCTTCCTACCTGCAGTGTAGACCACATTTCTGTCACCTTGTCCTGGATGAATGAACTCACATTTAATTTGTTTGAAGTCTTATTACTGTTCAGGGACCCCCTGAAAATCGTTATGGGTCACTTGGTAGAAAGGGTTCACAATGAGACTGTAGTGTGGCATACACACCCTCCAAAACCCCACTATGCCAAAGAAAGCCTGTTTCCTTTGTATTAGTTGGTGGAGACATAACTGTTGTGGTCGGGGTGGCCAGAAGTGACATGGTTAAAGTTTAATGTGCAAGCAATTCCACTTTACTCAGCTCAGCTTGCTCCTTTTATATCCTTCCTACAAACAGGTGTCCTTATTTCATTGGTACAATACATATATAAACAAGTGATCATTTGGTGTTCATCTGTATATGCCCCTTGTTTTAACTTTATGACACATTCCTCCAAGTGCAGTTAATTTGTTTATCTCATTACCACGACAGTTGACTCCTCTTGCCAGCTGCATTCCTCAGCTGTAGTGTCCAAATCTGCAGCTGCATTTTCTGCTTCATTATTTCATGTCACCACAATAACTGCTACTTTCTTACATTACATGCATAGGGCTCAGGCAACATTCACCTTGCTATTTTTATTCCTGAAAATTTGTGGGACTGTTTTCACCTTCAGGGCAGTTGATTCCAGGTGTACTGAATGCCTCTCCAGGTGAAAGCAAACTGTGGCCTGCACTCTGCCAGAGGAATGGAGAAGAACGAATTAGCAGTGTCCATTGTCATGTACCACTTAGCTGCCTTTTGGTTCTAGTTTGTGCAGGAGTTCTAACATGTCCAAAAAAGCAACTCTTGATGTGACTTCCTCAGGCCATGATAATCTCTCTGCTCTCAGACTTTTGTACTGGCCAAATAGAATCATAGAATCATTGGGGATTGGAAGGGACCTCAAAAGAGCATCTAGTCCAATCCCCTGCCACAGTGGATGTGTCTTGCTGATCACTCTTTGACTCTCCAGCTGATAGATCTGTTTCTGGATGGTTGTCAGGGAGTCTTGGTTAGTACAGTATTGCTGTTGGTGAACCACTGTAATAGTGACTTGGAAACAGCTTCTCAGTGCTCAGCCACTCCATCACAGATTGGACATCTGAGAGGCCAGGCACAGTGAACAACTGTTTACCTTCCCCTGACTCCAAGGCAGCAATACTAGAAGCTCACTGATACCCTTTTGGGTCCTTGAAATACCCTCTCCTGAGATCTGAGTCTATGCCAAGGATGCACAGAGCTTCAGGGCCAGTCACAATGGGGTGTTTATACTGATTATTCCAAATGAGACTCACTTCAGCTTCCAATACAGTGAGCTAAGATCCCCGTGTCATGCTAGAAATAGGAAGGAGCAGAACCCATCATAACTTGATGGCATTAAGATATGCACACACCAGTATCTACAGGGACCTTGTACTCCTGTGGGTATGATATGCCAGGCCGTTGGATCCACACAGTCCAGCCAACCCAATTGTCACTTTCCTCCACCTGTCTTGGAGGCAAGACCCTTTTAATCATGTAAAAATTACTTAGCTTTCAAGAGAACCAGTAGTACAGTCAGCCCTGTAACTGTGTCCAGTGGTTATGTACCACTGGAAACTGGGGCAGCATTTTTCTTGGGAGAATCTCTTCTCATGGTTGTTTCCTCTTGCAGCTCACATAATTTGACTGCTAGAATTGAATTGATTTTTGCCATCCTACTTCCTCACATTCTCTCCATGGTCATGAACGTAAAACCGGAGTATTCCAACGTGTTCCTTCTGTATCTTCTCTTGAGTAGTAGGAGAATAACTGTTCCTAACAGCTGAGACATGGGCCTGTACAAGTGGAGAGTAGGTCATGTTGTCTTTAGGTTGCTGGAATTTCTGAGACAGTTCCTCTACTGCAGGCCTGTACAGATGAACAGACTTCCCTCATAATGCTGGAGTCACTGATCCATTGTACATCACTGAATCTCACTGATGGTCATTGCTGCCATTGAGTTGATGGTGATGTACTTTATGTGAACTTGTGCAGCATGGGAGTGTGCACTGGACTTTGTCTGGGTCTGTAGGTAGCTGTTCATCATTCAGATTGTTATAAATGATCTGACACAGCTAACTCCCTTGGGTATTGTATGCCTTTCTCCACAGTGATCCACTTCTTTGAGTGACCTTCAACATTTTCTGTTCAGGGGTACCTTACCCTCACACCTGACAGAAGTTGTCTCTAGAGGCTGAGGTTTTGTCTCTTTTGCGTTCCCTTTGTCAATGTTGCCTTGTCTAGACAGGTGGTGTGGTCATTTTGTACGTTTTGGTTATTTTTGCATTGGAAGCCCCGGCTCAACTATGTAATACTTCCAAGTGTGCTGCAGTTTCACCAGCACATATTAGAGCAACATGCTGAGGGTCCTTGCTAGTATTCTGTCCCTCTAACCTTGTCATGTCACCACACAGCTTGTCACAGAAATGCCTGGTATTATCCCCTTCCTCAAGTGTAGCTCAAAGTCCTGTTAATGAGCTCCACAAGCTTCTGAATTAAGTTCCTCTTGCTCCTTTGGTAAAGGTGTAAAGGTGAATCCAACCTGATGCCAATAAGCTTGTTGCAGTGTAGGCCATCCCATTACTGGAAAACCTAAAATTAAGTTTCTACCAATATTGCTGCTTACAACTGGACTGCAGTCATGAGTGACTATAGTAACATGGGGTGACAGATATCACTAGAATGTATCTGCTGCCTAAGAGCTCTGCTCTCCTGGTTGCATCTTGTGATTGGCAGGGTCAGTGACCAGTGGAGTTGTAAGACTTTTGAGTGAGAGCTTGGAGAAAAAGAGGAGAATCTCATCTCTTTGTTTTAAGTTTAAGATAATGATTTCTTCAGGTTTAAACACTCCTCTTTATTGAAAAGGATAATAGGGATAAAGCAATATATTTCAGATGTGGCTGTTGTGCTGAATAGTTTCTGTGGTGGTTTATGCATATGACAGAAGGCTGCAAATCAGTTTGATTTCAGATATACTGTATGCTTGACTGTACCTCAGTTTTTGAAGTCTGTCTTACACAATGTGTTTATTACATTTGTTCAGCTTGCAGGCAATTTTTTGAGAAGTACCCTGACAAACATAACCTCTTGTGGCAAGTGGAAGGAGTAGGAAACTGGTACCAGAGAAAATCTATTATGGTTGTCTGTCAATGGGACAAACAGAAAACTGCAGGTGTGGATGCTTTGTTTCTTTTCCATAGTTTGTACAAGTCAAACAGCAATGTCTGTGAATAGCACTTGTGGAACTAGCTGGAAGGTTTTTATTTTTACTGAGATAATGTTTGGAATTTTTATAGAAAGGTATCATTTTCCATTTTTAAAATTTCAACAGTGGGGACTTCATTGAAAGAAAAGAATGTCCAGGAAGAAGCTTGTTCTTCACAGTCTGCAGCAACACCTGAAGCAAACATACGGAATGCTGACCTAGGAACAATGCAAAGTGTAAGTATATCAAGTCATGTGTTGCCAACAAATTAAAACAGGTCAGGTTTTGTGCAACTTAAGTCACAGCTGTGCTGTGTTACAGTTTGTGTGGATGTTAGGCTTCTTATTATGACTAATTAGTACTTAATACCTTGTGTCTGCATGAGTAGAGAAAGTCTGTGCCATGGCTACAAAGGTCTGTAATTTGAGGTCCAAATCTTCATGATTTGTTAGAATAATATGTTAGAATTAGAGGTAGCTCTGTTCTTGGCACCTGCACTGTCTGTAAGCAGTTCTGCGATACTTTGAAAACTAAACAAAATAACACACCTTAACCCAAACTCAAATGGAAAAACTATTTCTCAACTTTAATTTTCACTTAGAATCATAGAATCATTATGGAGGTCAAGAGACCTCCAAGATCAAGTCCAACCATCAACTAGTGTCACCATGTTTCCAACTGCCACATCTACATGTCTGAATGCCTTCAGGGATGGTGACTCCGATACTTGGTGTATTGGGCAGCCTGCTCCAATACTTGGCCACTTTTTCATTGAAGAAATTTTTCTTAATGTCCAATCTAAACTTCCCCTGGTGCAGCTTGAGGCCATTTCCTCTTGTCCTATCACCAGTGACTTGGAAAGAGACTGACTTAATGCTCAGTCTTTTGTTTTGATGCTAGAACAATTTATCACTAGACATAGAATTATAGAATGGTTTAGCTTGAAAGGACTTCAGAGACTGTATAGTTTCAACCCAGCTGATGTGAGCAGAGACACTGTTAACTAGATTAGGTTGCCGAAAAGCCCATACAGATTGACCTTGAACACCTCAAGTGAGGGAGCATCCACACCCTCCCTCGGCAATGTGTTCCCACATAGTGAGGAATTTCCTCCTAAATTCTAATAAAAATCTGTCTTAGTTTGAAACGGAAACCATTCCCCCTTGTCTTAACACAACTGTGTCCTAGCACAAGATACCTTAGTTAAGTCACTTGCCAGCTCTTCTGTGGGCCATGCCCAGTAATGAGTGGAGAGTCTCCTTGACCCTCTTCTTGATGTTTATGTATTTGTAATAACATTTATTGTCCCTTACTACAGTGGCTAGAGTGAGTTGTAACTGGACCTCTGCTAATTTCCTCTCTGCATGCCCTGGTTGGACCTTTGTGCTCTTCTTGAGTTGCCTGCCCTTCTTTTCAATGGTGATAAACTTTCCATATCTTTCCTGAGCACCCCATCAGGAGCTGTTCAGCCAGGCTGGTCATCTTCCTCACTGGTTGTGGCACATGGGGACAGCCTGCTCTTGCATCTTTAAGAGTACCTTTTTTGAAGAATGCTCAGCCTTTCTGTTCTACTCTCCTTCAGGAGAGTCTGCCAAGGGACATCCTCAGTGTCCTTAGCAGGCCAAAGTATGCCCTCTGGAGATCACTTCAAATGCACTACAAAAGCTGGTGCGATTATTTTTTTCCACTGTGATGGCTTTGTTGATCCCCCCTCCTTATTTCATCAAGGACTGAGACCTCCATACTATCATTAACATGCCATCAATGGGGCTTCAGTAGCCCCAGGCTCAGCTCTGCTGAGCCTGGTTCCATTCCCTTCTCACTTCGAATCTCAAGACCTCTTGGTGAGCCCCACCATCTCATTAGTGAGAATACTTTCCCCCTTGCAGACAGCTGAACTGCATCAATGTTCAGCAGGCCCAATGCCTTCTAAACTCCCTGATGGTGTAAAAATCCAAAATGTCACATGTGACATCAGTCTGAGCCATGTGTTAAGCTGGTGAGCTTTCTTGTTCCTTTCAGTGTTCTTCCCTGTAGAAAATGTCACCTGTGCTGCTTTCTCCAATTGCCCCAGTGCCTTAACATCTTGATTTTGTACTTCTCACCTCAATATAATCACTACTTGCTTGTATGACAACAGCAGGCAGTAATCAGTTGTATTACATCAGTTTCCTGGTAATGTCCATAACCCAGGCCCCAGGGATGCAGCAGACCTTCATGTGGGATGGTCAGCATATTGGGCCCTCTGTCCCTCTCAGAAGAAAATCTTGACAGCTACACTTTTTCTTGGTAGAGGCATTGTAATGTGTGGTGCTAACTGCCTTATCCTTGTCAGCTCCTTGAATTCTTCTGGGGCTCAGGAGAAAGAGGAGAGCCTACCACCTTTGGAAAAAGGGGTTGGCTACTCAAGAGGAGTGTAGGGATTTAGTTAGGTCATGTACAAAAGAACATTAGGGAGGCAAAAGCTCAGCGAGAACTCAGCCTGGCCACTGCTGTAAGAGACAACAAAAAGAGTGTTTACAAATATATTAACAACAAAAAAAGATCCAAAGAGTCTCTCCATCCTTTACTGGATGCAAAGGGGAACATTGGTACCAAAGATGAGGAAAAGGCTGAGGTACTTAATGCCTTCTTTGCCTCAGTCTTTAATAGTCAATCTGGTTATCCTCATGATAT
>JAOXOE010030232.1:0-13338 GCA_028565055.1 Phoeniculus purpureus | reverse complement strand
GACAGGTCACTTCCCCTGGGACAGTTCCGGGGAAGAGAAGCCTCTCAAAGCAACAGGATGTTTTCTTTCCTTCATAAAAGCACAAACCTGTAAGTCTGAAAATTTTGATAATTTTCAAACCACAATAAAAATGAAAAACGAGAGCAGCATCTTCTGTTTGTTTGCTTAGGACACAGACTGAAACGCGTCTCTTAAACCAGGAATCCACTACTTGCAAAACCACAGGGTGTTATCAAGTTTTGAGATGGGGAAGCTCAGCAGAAAGTCTCCAGTGAGGGTAAATGAAGCTTAAAATAAATACGGGTTTGGGGTTGTGGCAAAACTCTGGAGAATAAATCCCAGAAACATGTTTTAAAGTTTAGAAAACGTTCCTCAAGATTTCAAGAGGTCCCAGAGAGAGCCAGGAGCCAAGCGCTGCATCCACAGCAAGCTCTTCCACTACCAGCCCAAGGAAAGGAACATAGACCTTTTGATATATAACGTGAGTAACTTTAAAACAAGAGCCTTCCTCAGGCAACTGGAGATGTCACACAAGGCACAAACAACACTTGCAACCATTGCTTCAGAGGACAGAGCTAAATGAGGATCAAATGATAAATTTTGTCTTTTACAGGATAGGTTCAAGGCTCAGTCTAAGGTGCAAGGACTTGAACCGCATTAGAAAACACTCACTGTCTCATAAGTCCCCTAATTTGCCTTTTTTTCTTTATCAGCCTTTAAAGAATTATTACAAATAGATCTTTTCTTGCAGCTTTTTTCCTACCTCCTTTCAAACAATGGCCCATCCAAGGGCATCTCTTGGCTACAGCTGCTACTACCTGCAAGAGAATACATGACAGCCTTCACCTCCAGGCGTCACCTTGGAAACAGTGGGGCAGTTTTACAGACACAGTGTCCAGAGGATGCTTTGCAGGGGAGTGAAAAAGGCACTGGCCATCTCCAGAGTGCTCTGAGACTGTTGTTTATGGCAGGTAACCCAGGTGGACAAACACTGGCACGGGCTGATGCTTGTGGCTGCCAGCCTTGACCCCGCAGCCCTGAGCACAGTGGGGTCATCAGGGAGAGCACAGCTCTCAGCTCTCAGTTCCTGCACTGGGATGGTGTTTGCAAGACTTGTGTCAATAGCAGTTAATAGAGGTCTGCGAGCTCGGCTCAACGTCTCTTTTGTTATTGCAAGGAGGAGCCTTTGCACTGCGTCAAAATGTTCTGCACTGTGCAGGGAGCCTGTGGCTGCTGCGGTGACGTAACTCTGATTGCCAGGAGTTGACTGCTAAAATAAATCAGAGGGCTGATGTCACTGTGGAAAGGAACAACCTCATAGCCTGCAAATCTAAGGCTGTTAATGGCAATGCCTGCATGCACCTTCTCATGGAAGGAGTTTCTTCATCAGAGACAAAGCAGAAGAGCAGCAGCAATCCCTGTAGATAGAGACAGGAGAGTGATACAGACAATCACCGAGCTGTGGAATGAAGCCAGGCTGTTGCTTCTGTCTTCTCTTAATCACTCCTTCTCCAGACAGCCTGGTATTGTTACCTGCCCCCACTCTGTGCACGTGGGATAGCTCTGCTGACCGCCGCAGCGTCGGCTGCAATGCCTCTGTGATGGTTTTTTACATCCCAGAGATCCCTTCCAACACGCCACCGTAAATAAGGTAAAGTGAAGGCCTGGAAAGGCACCTGCGGTGTAGGTCAGTCTCACAGCAGTTGTACTGCTGCAGACCAAGAGAATCCTGCTTGACTAATCTAATTATAAGGGAATTTTTCAGGAGCCATCCCATGCAAAAGAGATGGCAAAGCCAGGGAGATGCAGCCGTGCTGGGGCAGCGTTGCAGCCTGTGGGGACGCGACGGCTGCGTGTGCCCCTGACTGCACTGTGTTTGTCATGAACTGAGCTGTATTCTGTAAGATTTTCATAATAATGATGAGTTGTAGGGATGCTGGTAAGACAGAAGCCATTAAAATGGCAGAAGGGTGGCAGAGATTTTGTGACTGGGGTCAGAGGAAGCGAGCACTGATTGTCTTCAGCTTGTCAGCCAGCTGTGGCTGTTGTACACACCCTTATTTCTAGGGGTGATGTGAGGATGCTGTGAGAATAAGGATCACTTATTCCTTAAAAAAGGCTGCTTTTGGTAAAGGTGGAATGTTGTGAGAACTCTCCTGACACTGAAGAGGTATTTCCTCCCATGCTTGGTCTGGATGAGACAGAAAGGCCACCTGGATCAAAGGTGGAGATGCTGCGCTTGGAGTGGAAATTGAGCTTTTCCCAGCTAACAGCTTTCACTGCGGGTGGACAACATCCTGTCCACCCCAGTAGCTCACATCATACGGCCTTCAGCACTCAGCATTGCCACTTGCCACGTGTGGCATTGGTAAGGACCAGCAAAACGTGGTGCACCATTTCTAACCAGACGGAATCAAATAGGACTTCAGGACTCAAGGCACAGTGTCATGGAGATGAAGTCAGGAGAAGCTGCCACCAGCGGATGTGCTGGGGCTGGTGCGTATTGATGCTCCCTCCATACCTCTGTGAGCATCTGAGGAAAGACCACACAGAGTGACTCAGCAGCCGTACAGGACAAACTGCACAAGCAGGCAAGTTCATTTGTTACCTTGACTCCTGCAGGCTGAGAAAATCAAATGATCTAAAGAGAGTGAAGCACAGGAAAACCTATAAACATCTGTCCCTGGTGCCGGCTAAGGGTCTGGGAATAGAAGCTCAGCTGCATTTCCAGATGATGGAGGGAGAAACAGGGCCTCGGGCACTGGGAAGTGATTGTGTGTGACAGCGGGAACAAAGTGGAAACCATTAATTAGCATCATTACTGGGAAAGGCTGAGCTCTGTCATACGAGCAAGGTGAGTTCATGGGGAAGATAAACTTGCCATTCACAGATGTTCAGGTTTGTCAGTGCAGGGCCCGAGGTTGGAGGCGTGTGCAGCCAGGCACAGCCTCGCTGGTGCTGCAGCAAAGCCAGGACTAACTTCCCTGACAGCGGTTACAACCCAGCTGAAATAAGAGGAAACCGGTGCTTGGTGTTGCCATGGTTACCCTGAAGCTGGACTTGTGGAGAAAGAACAGGAGGTTACATTAATTTGCATGTTCCCAAGCATTAATTTCTAAGAAAATGTTTACTTTCTAAGAAAAAGGTTCCATCCTGCGTGCAGAGAGAACAGAGCCGAGCTTAAGTCTGTCCGAACAGGGCGTTCTGAGCTAACCCCTGCACTGAACTGCAGCGCACAGACCCAGGGGCGCTCTGCCCACAGGCTGGTTTTGCACATGAGCCTAACAAGGTGACAGAAAGGGTGGCTCACAACCTCAACATTTTTCCTTGTCCCCTTTGTCTTTTGTTCTTCTTTGGTCTATCAGCTGCATTTTTGTGCTGTCTTCTGGTTTTTGTGTCTCCACGCTCACCTTTGCCCTCTCAGCTGCTGAAGAAGCTTGCCGGCTTCGCTTCAGGAGACTTTCACCGCAACTGAAGTCCAAGAAACATCTCCAAACATCCACGCCTTCCTTTCTTCTCTCCAGTTGCTACTTTCCATCCCAGGACACTCACTCATGGGACACTCACTTGCCTCTGGGTTCTTGGAGGATCTGCAGCCCTATCAAGTCTCCGGTTTCTCAGCCTTTTGCCGGGGTACGTCTCCACAGCCATGGCATTTCCTTCATTTGCCCTTCACTACTCCAAGTTCATATCACATTTGCAGTCTCACAGGTGCTGGAGACCTGGCAGCTCTTCACTCTGTCTGCCAGGTAGAAATGGCTGCTTCTTTCCTCATTTCTTCTTACACAGGATGTGGCAGCTTGGCTGCCACCAGCTTCTCCCTCTCCTTCTTTACTCAAGTTGGGCTTTTTCATATGAAGCAGGAAGCAAATCCAAATCCTAACCTGATCCTTGGCCCACAGCTGAACCCAAAGGTGTTTGAGTTTCTCCACCAAAGCACTAAGCCCTTCTGGTGTCCACAACAGTTGGCTATTTGCCACCACACCCTAACCATCACTGGCAGATCGGGGTGTACCTAAGGGATAGCCGCCTGAAATCTTTCTGTTCTTACTGGTAACTAGGGTTGGGGTAAAACAAAGCCTTAGGTGCACCAGACGTCCAAGGATAAGGGGAGAGAGGAAACGCTATAAAAACTCACCCAAGTTTACCAGGCAAAACAGTTGAGACTTCCTGCGGTTCAACAGCCACAGTGGGAGACTTTGCCAAGTTTGTGCAGGTCTTAAGGACATGGTCAGTGATTTTCTGTAGAAAACAGGGTCACGTTTTAAAACCTGCAAGGGGAAGATTTTATTTTAACGGCTAAGAAGATGCTCAGCTTGAATTCCGATAGATCTGTTTCCCTGAGTTATAGGTAGAGCAGTGTGTTAAGGAGTGCAAAGTGCTGCAGCATCCTTGGCTTAACAGGATGGTGTTCAGACTCTCCACGGGTGCGGGAACCGAGACTTATGGTCTTTTTGAAAGGCTTTAATGGTGAAAGCACGAAGGAAACACGGTGTGTGATGGGGAGAACCAGAAAAATCATAGATCATCAAGAGATAGTGATTTAGTGTTTTATTTCCATAAAAAGGAAAAGTTTAAAAGCTGCTTTAGTAAGTGCTTTAACCAGCTGCCACAAATCCTGTGACAAGGCAGTGGGTATTTAACTCGGCTGCAGAGCTGAATCGCCTGGACATTCAGCCACCACAGTCAAGTGCTGCCCATGTTAGACACCACCTCTCAGATTGTTTTATAGCAGCTTGACCTGCACCAATGTACTTCCACTGCCTTCTCACACGATGTTACTGCTGTGTTTTGTAGGAGAAAATGATGGTTTAGTTCAACTACAGCAGCTTTTTTTACAGATCCGCTCTTTTATAGATCAGATTTATACAGTTGTTACGAACTTCAGTGGTTTTCTTCCTGGAAACAGTAAGACACCTAGCTGGAGAGTCTCAGAAGAAAGAAGAAAGTGCGGTGATTTTTCTTCCCATTTCATACAAGGGCAACGGAGCCCAGGGAGGTTAAATGAATGGTCAGAATCACACAAGGCATTGGGCAGAAAAGGAAAGTCAACACAGACCTCCTAAGCTAGAGCGCAAGCAGCAAGTAACATCCAAGGGGCTGGATGGATTTCTATGGGGTATCCTCAGCAGAAATTCCTCCTCAGAACACATTTCTGGTAGCCTTTCCCCTACCAGCTTTCTAAGTGTTTAACCTGCCAGAAATGAATTGCTCTCTGTGACAAAGCTTTGGAATCATTCAGACTGAATCTGCTGCCCCGTTTGGATTCAGGTTATGACCCATTATTTTTATCTGTGGTGCATCCCGCTACCACATGCTCTTAAACAAGGACAGTCTCTGCTTTTTTCCTTTTGCACTTTGAGGCAAATCAAGTTGTTTGAAATGCGGAGAAATGAACCTCCTTTGAGACGTGCAAGGTTTTCCAGCAAGTCTTTAGCACCAAGTTATTTTACTGTAGCGCACGATGGGGTTTTATATATTGTTTATTTGCAGTCGTGTAATGAAATATCTTGTCTTTGTTCCAGCCTGTTTCTAATTTAGTCACCAAGAAAGAAAATAATTCAGGGAATACATCCATCTCGTATCTGGCACAACAGCAATGTCATGTTTTTAATTTTGAATGAGGTGACTAAAAGAGCTTCATTAGCTGAAGACAGGGAGCTGTTATATGGCCTGAAGAAGCTGAAATGTGACAGAGTAAGTCTAAACAAAATTATCATAACCAAACGCGACTGCAGTCTGCTTCCCTTGCCTTCAGTTGGTGTGAATTGCCTACAATGATGTAGAGCTTTGAAAAAGAGGAAGTGAGAACGTCTCATTTCCCAGCCAACCTTTACCCAGGTAGCAATTAGCCAGGATAGGGAAAATTTACTCTTGAAAAAGCAAGCTCTGACTATTTAAAGCTGCAACACTCTCTTGTTGGTGCTCAAAATCGTTTGGGCACCATCCTGGAGAGAAACTAGCAGAAGTGGAAGGAAGACTTGCACAGAAGAAGGAAGAAAGAAAGATGCTGCTTTTCTGCCCAAACTTGCTGGTGTTTGCCAGGGGATCAAGCAGGGGGAAATCAATGGAGTGACCCACAGTGCCTTTGAAGGTGCGTTACAGGCTCTCTCTGAATGTTTCCAATAACTGGTAGTTCCATGCAGTGGAACAATGTCCAGTCCATTGCATTGGCCAATGGCCAATGTCCAGTCTTTCCTTGTTCCGCCCTATCCCAAACAAATGGCACATGGCTGACGGCATGGGGCACTCTCTGAAGGTGGATGCTTTACAAATAAGCTCTGGGAACACAGCTGTGCCCTCATTTCTCTCTGGAGTTAAAGATAAAGGTATGTTTGAATGCGTGTGCTGAATGTGGCTATAGGGGTTCTACCTGAATCCTTGAACAAGCCAGTGTACATGCTATTTTTAGTACTTCAAAATAGGTTTAGATGATAGATGGATAGATAGATAATAGATAAACTCACTGCAGCAAAAGCCCTGAAACCTCCACAACATCAGCTTTTTGCTAATGCTTTGTGCCCAGAAACACTGTACTTTAACAACCCATCTCTGCTGAAGCTCTTGTTATTGCTGTTGCACTTGACATCTCCGATACTAAAGTGTCTCAGAAAATGTCTCTGCTGGCCTTGCTAATGCACAAACTGCCTCCTTGCACTTACAGAAAAGCCTCTTGCAAGCACACACTGTGCAAGTACGTCAGTGGTTATTAAATCTGGGGCGAGATGTGGAGCGGCCTCAGTCTCCTCTCACACGAAGGCAGACAATAGTCTAACCCCTGCAGGATCATCTGTTAGCTGGTAAATAATGCTATGTTCTGATTCTTTATCACGTAAATTCCCTTTCTCTGGCAATCACACACCCTTGGAGCTATGCCAGCCTTGTACAAATCTCTCTTACCCTTTGGGGGATTTCTTGAATACTTTTTTCTCGTAGGGATGAGAGAAGCTCAGAGTTATGACACTCCGTGTTCACCATTGAACACCATTAAATTTAAACTCCATAAACACCATTAAATGGTTGTTTACGGGGAACTGTTCATCAATGCAGCCAAAAGCCCCGCTGTGCACATGATGTAAATTGGTTAGGATCACAGGTAGCTCTTGCAGGGGGTGCAGCTGAAACCCAGGTGTGTTTACACTTGCTACCGTGAGGTTTCTGGTGTGCAGCATCTTTTTGGATGACTTAATTGTATTAACAGTTCATGTTTTATGAGGATTAAAAGACCTAGTTTGGACTTTGAGAGACAAGGTGGAAATGATTCAAAAATCCAGGGGCAAGCTCAGTCGGTTACGCAGTTTCATAATGCAGACTGAATATGTAAGTTGAAGTACCAACACTTATCGTGGTGAGGAATTAAGTCTGCACATCTGGTTTTGGTATCTTTGGTCTTGGACCAAATGCTATCCCCAAGCACCCCAGGCTTGGACACGTCTCAGTGAGGACACCTCTAAATCTCAGTTTTCATTGGAATATGCTACCCTATGAGGTTCAGAAATTGGGGTCGGACCCTGCATCTCATTTCCTTCCTACTGGTCTGGGCAAATGGCTGCATCTTTTATGCCATACTTGAAGTAAGACATGGTCTGAGTGTCCAGTTGGGTCTTGCCTCCTGTTACAGACGACAGATAAGAGAGTGAGAGTGTTTTCCCCTTTGTGGGTTACCCTGGGGATGTGAATGTTAGTGTTCACTCAAAACTTGTAGGATAGCATATCTGGAGGATCTCTGCCTCTGTCAAACAAGAACGGAAGTGATCAGGGGATTAAAAAAGCACATCACTGAAGCAAGGTGGTAGCATAAGGTCTGGTTTGCTCTGCACACTGTAGCTAAAACAACTAATAGGGATCAGCTTTTCTAGCTTACTTCTGTTTTAGTGCTTAAATTCATATGTTCTTCTGAAGCCATAAACCTCACCCCAAACATAAGATGTGACTACTGCACAGCATTGGGCAATTCAGATTAACCTTGTGTCATAAGCAAAAGCAACCAAACTGCTCTGTTCAGTGTGGGCACAGAAACAGGGACTGGCACACTGCAGAAGACATGGGGAAGAGAGGTACAGAGATCAAGAACTCAAAACACACAGGATTATTGGCTTCATCAATGTTCCTGGTAGTCTGGTAGTCTGAACAAGACACCATAAAAACTGGTGCCATAAAATCCTGCCATGGCTTCAAAACTTCCTCAGAGTTACTGCCCCAGGTTTGCTCCTCTCAGCCTGCCACATACAGAACATGATTCCACTCCCTTCTGCCCCACCATGAGAAAGGAACAGCCCCTGTTCCTTGCCAAGCTGAATTGCAATTACTGACAGCGCTTAATTGTTATTGCTTGGATCTGTCCCATGTACTGCTTTTCTAGCTTGCTCTCCACCCATTCCATAATAAAGGATGGGCAATGCTCTCACTTTGTTGTCATCCCTGCCCTCCTCTAGGGCAGTCATTCCCAAGGGAGCACCGATGTGCATGAAATGACTCTGGGTTTCCAAAGACAGCAGCAGCCAACGCTGCAGGCATGGTCAGTGCTCCTGCCTGGCTCTTGCACCACTAATGTGCTGTTTCCCACAGCAAGGCAATATCCAGCAAAGTTTGGGCTGCAGGAAAGCTACTCACATTTTAACTGGGAGGGTCATTTGTTTCCTCAGCTAAGCTTTTTCCATGACCATGTGTTCTCCTTTACCCAGCATTTCTCAGGTTGAGGCTTGAGATTTTTTGGAAAACATATTATCATCTGATTTGGGGGCATCCCAACAATAAGTGCAATTTGAAGGGTGATGTTGCAGACGACACTGAGGTAAATTGGCCATTTCTAGGCTTGAAGGCTCTGCCTGTAACACCCTTAGTCTCCAGATCTCCACTTCTTTCTGTTCAGCTAGCATGGACAAAAGGTGCTGTCTGTGACTGCTGCCAGTTCCCCAGTGTCCGCTAGTGGACAGATGTTCCCATTCAGGACTCCACCTCTCCCGCCATCAGAGAAAGATGGTGCAAGCCCACAAACCCCTTGCTGTTACTCTGGGTTCAATTGCTCTACAAATAGCAATTAAAATTCATAAACTTGATTGCTCAGAGACAAGAAGATGGACACAGGACATTCTTACCCCTTTTCTCTCACGGGTTTCTCTGCCATAAGGTGGAAGCCTGGGTGGTCTGTGAGCGCTGTTAGGCACCCTCATGTTATAAAGAGATCTGCAACTACAACCACAAGTCAGTGGTAGGAAAAATAAACTATTTGGGAAGTTTTGAGGAAACAGCTGACAGCAGCACAATGAGATACTCTTTTTTTTCCCCCCTGGTGATAAATTTAAAAGCCAAAGAAGCAGAAAGTTACACAGTAGGAAAGATTCACTGTGCATTTTGATAATGTTAAAAAGCTCCAGATCAATGAGTGCAAAAGCAGAATGTGCTTCTATCAGCACAACTTGCACCGAAATTGGATGTGTGCTTGTAGGTGCTAATGTCTGCTGCCAGAAGGCAGGTCCTGATCTTTCAGCTGTCATACTCTGGATTAAAACTGAGAAATGGATTTAGCATCTCTTTAAAGGTGAAATGAAAGGGTCAAAAGAGACTCAAATCTTGTTACACAGCAGTAGCTGAAAACAGAAGAAACTTTACTGGAATAATTCTGATCTGGTGGACAGAACCCAGCCAGAATGCTGGGATAGTTCTCAGTGAATGGCTGCCAGTGCGTAATCTTAAGGGTCATTGGCAATAGTGGTGGAAGGAGAAGGCAAAGAAGCCTGAAGGACCGTGGCCTTCTCAGGGCGTGGAGAGCCTGGGCTCCTTGAGGCAAGGAGCTTGTTGGGCAGCCAGTATTGGAAACTGTGAGCAAGGAGACTGCTGCTGTACTTTACTCCTGTGTGGGGCTTCTGTGGGTAGAGAGGCTCACACTGTGGAAATACCCTCTTCGGTCCCCAGCAGACCAGCAAAGCTCTGAACGTGTAGGTTAACACCTAGGCTGAAAGGTGGAAATTGGATTGTCTTCCAAGACCCTAGCTGAACCACTAAACTGAATTCCCTACTCACTTTATTTCAAGGTTTTAAAACAGACTTGTCTGAGCTGCTCTGTTTTGTTTTGAACTGCTGCTGGTGTTGGTGGTTGGGCATCCTCCAGCTGTGCACCAGCAGCCTGCAGGTACACCATGTCCTAGGTGCAGGGGTATCTCATGCTCTTGACAGGAAAAACTACAACCAGTACAGTCTTATCTGTGGTGTTAGTACTTGCTCTTAGTACTTAGTACTGATATGCAAAGTGGTTTTTTATAAGTGTTTCAATAGGCAGCAAGCAAGAGCAATGTGGCTTTTCAAGTGTATAGAGGCACCTTGCTGTGTTACATGAGATTTCAGCCCACAGAGAGAGCAACGTGACATAACCCACATGTCAGTGGCCAGAATCAAGCAATGCTTTATAAAACACAGGGGGTTTGAAAGTGCCTGACACCAGTGACTGCCTGTTTTGAGGCTGCTGGTGCCATGGGAAGGCCCCGATGTGAACTGGCTTGCCATGCTAGGCCAGAGAACTCGAAGGTGGCACTGGATGGTGTCAGGAGAAGCAAGAGGTCAAGGGCACAGCTGCACAGAGTGGTGCCTGCAGTCCTCCTGAAGCCCAGAAGCTCTGGCAAGCCCACCCTGGGCACCCACTGCCAGGTGTTGCCTGGCCCCAACCCAGGGGCTCTTGGGGGCTTTATCTCTGCCCATCCAGGGCACTCCCAGCTGGCTGGGCACACCAAGGTGCCACAGGCCTGTCTGTCCTTGAGCGGGTCCAGGCAGATGAGGCAAGAGGTGCTCTCCGTCAGAGCCACCCACACTGCCTGCTGCCACTTAGGAGGAGGGTATTTACTCTGAGTGAACAAGGAGCTGCAGGAGGAACAACTTCTCCTGACTTCCCTGCTCCAGATTTTGTGACTGTTAAATGCTGACATCAGTGCACTGATTTCACAGCAGTTGTGCCTACAACATGCCACGCTATTAAACGTGACTGAATACTCCCCTGAAATCCAGACTAGCGCCGCATGCAGCACCCACTGCTGTTAACAAGGTTTATGTATCGTATTTGGGGGCACAGTCTGATCCTTACGGGGCTGCCTGCACTGATCTATTAGTTGGGGATCTTTCCTAGCTTCTTTGCACTTCTAATCTCTCCTTTCAGAACTATGAAAATTAGAAAACAAAGGAGGGAGAAATTGAGGGAAAAAAAAAGACAATAAGGGTGTGTGCTGGTGCTTGTCCCTCGCGTGTGTGAAAACTGACCCCATTTTTGTGTGCTAGCCGGATTAATTTAGCCGTAATCTGGGCGTGCATTTCAATGCATTGGAAGCCGATGCTGTATGTGAATATGAACTTGTGCATGAGGCTCAAACCTTACAAGACCTTAGACATTAAGAAGCTGTTGCTGTAATGACTTCTTTTCTGCTATAGCTGACTTGGAAGAAGATATAATTCCCATACTCTGGCTTTGTAGGTTGATGATAAGATCACTGTGCATGTCTACACATTTTATACGTTTGATCTACGCAGACCCTGAAGCACTGTACGTTGCTGTAGAAGTTGTAGAAGTCTTTCAAAAGTGTATCAGGGGTGTATCCCGGATACCTATGTGTATCTTCCTTACGCGTTGCTTACTTTACACACGAAGTAAATAGAATATTTGAATTTTACTAAACTTGCTACTACACTTGTAAAAACGGATTATTATCTTCGTAGAAGCTCCACACCTCAAAATCTCGACAACTTCAACGTTAGAAACTTACAAATAATTAAACACGGTTTGTTTTACTTTTTACCTAGGTACCTTTTTGTCACAGCGAAATGAAAAATTAAATCCCCGCTGCGAGGGGCCACGGGGCACCTACGGATTTCTGTATCACCTGCCCTGATCTAATTAGATAGATTTAATATGCTCGTAGCAAATTAACTTGAGCAGGATTTCTAGAGTAGAACTGAAGGGTAGGGCTAGCTGATAGTGTCTCGATGCTGTGTTTTATCTTGATCCGCTTACGCCTCCACCAATAAATAGGTCTCAATCGAGCTTTTTTTTGTTTATTGAGAAGATTTTGTACCAGAGGAGTTTGCGGTTATATGGGAACAAGGAAGACACAAGTTCTGGCCTAAGAGCACACCTAGGTGCTGAAGTCTACAGCACTGTTTTACAGATGGGGCTCTTGTTTCCCAGCCATATCTGTCAGCGCGCTTCAGCGTATTTGGATTTTGAAAGCCTCCTTTGGCAAAGCCCTAGGGGTGCAGCACGAGCCTGAGCTGGGAATACCCTTATCTGTGGAAACAGAGACTGATGGGACGGAAACAGGTGGGTGAAGGCAATAAGGATTGAAGCCTGTAAAGAGCAGTTAAAGCTGTTCAAACACCAAGAGGAAAAAGCATGTTTGCCTGTTAGATCCATTCTTTGTCTCTTTAACAGACTTCACTGAAAATGAATGTGATTGCTTTAGGGACAAGAACCGTACCCCATGCAAAGTGAGGTGCAGGGAAAGCAGGGCCAAACTGCCTCTGGTGGGCTGGTCAGTCCCCACAACTCAGCACAATGATTCTTGTGCAAGGCTCATGTCTTCCGCAGCAGAAAGGTGAGAGAAGCAGTGCAGCACCAACTCGTATTAGAAACAAACCTACCAAATGCCTGAGATGTGCATGATGGCAGCTGAGCATCACAGGGGTCCTGAAAGGGGAAGGGCAAATGAGTGGAGATGATATTTTGCTTTCCTGGAAAGAGCTGCTAGTGGCAGTGTGTGTCAGTCCAAGAAGGCAGAGTGCCCAGACAGTTGTTAAAGCAGTCTTCAAGTGAAGAAGACTCTGCTTGGAGCAGGCTTTTTGAATCGACGGCACTAAAATAGAAATAGGAATCAAAATAGAGCTTTTACACTTGAAATTTGAGAAAGGATTTCCCCAGTAAAACAGTGTCGGTCAGTGGACAAACCCAGTGGTGCAACTCTATCAAGTCCTCTGGATCTTCTGTGTGGGGCTGTGTGTTCCCTGAACGGGGCCTGTCACAAAATAGAATGCTGGTGCTTGCAGGTAACAGCTGGGCCAGAGCACAGAATCACAGAACATCAAGGATTGGAAGTGACCTTGAAAGATCATCTAGTCCAGTCTAGACCAAGTGCACAGGAACACATCCAGGCGGTTTTAAAAGTCTCCAGAGAAGGAGATTCCACAACCCCCCTGGGCAGCCTGTTCCAGTGCTCTGTCACACTCACTGGGAAGAAGTTGCTTCTCACATTCATATGGAACCTCCTATGTTCCAGCTGGCACTCATTGCCCCTTGTCCTATCACTAGATGACACTGAGAAGAGCCTGGCTCCATCCTCCTGACACCCACCCCTCACATAT
>JAOXOE010030231.1:0-13340 GCA_028565055.1 Phoeniculus purpureus | reverse complement strand
CAGGCTCTGCTCAGTGGCATCCAATGATAGGACAAGGGGCAATGGGTGTGAGCTGGAACAGAGAAGGTTCCACATCAATATGAAAAGGAACTTCTTCACAGTGAGGATGACAGAGCCCTGGCAGGGGCTGCACAGGGGTGTTGTGGAGTCTCCTTCTCTGGAGATGTTTAAAACCTGCCTGGACATGTTCCCGTATGACTTGATCTAGGTGATCCTGCTGTGGCAGGGGGATTGGACTGGATGATCTTTCGAGGTCCCTTACAATCCTTAATGTTCTGTGATTCTGTGAAAGTGCTGTGCACCAGCAACATTAATATGAACACCGGTGTGCAGCTGTATCCGTAAGCACTGTCTCTAATGCTGCCGGTGTGTGAGTCTTCAATAAAGAAACAATTATTTTTGCATCTTAAAAACATCACTCAAACTGATCCTCTAATTTGTCTACCATACAAATTCTATATTAAAGTGCGCTGTAATATAGTAAATAACTAGAAAATCCAAAACTGTGTGTTTGAAAGTATAAAGAAATCCTACCTACCTTCTTTTCCTGCATTTCCAGTGTAATTCTTCAAGTTGATAGCTGCGAACAAGATCCCGTTATACTTCTTTTCCTCACTTTTGAATTCCAAAGCACACACAGCAACAAGCAGGACTTTTAAAAGTGTATTTTATCAATCCTTTATGCATGTGCTATGCCTAGCATACTACATTCTGACATTGCTTTATAAAACCTTGGGGAATTGTGACTGTTCAGAGTAATTGTGTCAGATCTAGTGGTTGAATTTCATGGCTTTTGTCTATAAGTATTTTTTCACCTTGAACTGAATACAGAGGAACTGCATAAAGAGTGTGATCCTGCTCTGCCTTGTTCTAACGTGGGTTTTGGCCTCTTTGACTTGCCACTCATTTCTGCTTTCTTGATTTCTGTTAGGCATTCATGAACTGCCTGTGGTTGCACTTCAGATTTGAAACTGGTGCAGTCAAATTTCTGCCATAAGAAGTAGCTTTTTCATCTGTCTGATCAAACATGCTTTGAGTTTCTTATCTTTGAAAGATTAGGTTCAGGTATTTTCATTTCCCTTCCCAAAGGGACGCTGCATGTCTTCAGCCCTTGGGAAAATGATGCAAGGTGGTTTTTTATATTACCTCCACCAAGCCCTTTTTGGCCCTGCAGTTCAGCACTAGAAGAATTTGGCGTGATAGCACTCTTTGGTGGTTGGACTGGAATTCCAGAATCTAGACACAGTAGAAGCGAATGCTATTTTGTAATGTTATGGAAATGACTACTGTCGAAATAAAAGATTTTGCATTTTCTATGAAGGATAACTATCCCACAGGCTCCTTGAAATCTGTAACTCTTTAAAGCAAGTAGATATTAAACCTGTATTATAGCAGAATTCCTATTGAACTATTTCTCATGTACGGATACTATCTCTGGAGAAGAGTGGGCTCGGAGGGGATCTTATTAATGTCTATATGTGTGTATACATATCTGAAGGGCGGGTGTCAAGAAGGAGCCAGTCTCTTTTCAGTGGTGCCATGTGATAGGATGAGGGGCAATAGTTACCAGTTGGATCACAGGAGGTTCCACCCCAACATCAGGAAAAACCTTTATTTGTGAGGGTGACAGAGCACTGCAACAGGCTACCAGAGAGGTAGTGGAGTCTCCTTCTTTGGAGGATATGTGTCCTGCCCTTAGTCATCTTGCTTTTGGCGGGGGCATTAGACTAGATGATATGCAGAGGTTCTTCCCAACTCCTACCATTCTACGATTATATATACATTAGAAGGCAGTGAAGCTTTTTGGGCTAATGTTACTACAGTCAATTATCAGCAAATTAATAACCATTAGCCGTTTTTTAGAATGTCTTTACAATGAGATAGTTGCTGTAGTTTGTTAAACTGTAATACCAGCACAGGAGAAATTTAACATGTACATTCTTTGCTGTTGCAGGTTAACATTCTTCTATCTAAATAACTTCAATATGTTAATATTTTCATTCTGACAGTATAAATCTATTTGATTACTTTATTTCCATGTAGAGGGGTTGATAGAATGTCTACAAGTTGTCAAGAAAATAACTTATGTGCAGGAGAAGTTAAAAATGAAACTTGGTTTTGATAATCACACTCTTGGAACATGGAACTAAATATCAAAACCCACCTACTTAGTGTGAGTACTTTTGCATACTGTTTCTGTAGTGTAAGCGAGCAAACAGATATGAGGGTGGGTAAAAATCCAGGCTCTTTCAGTAACAGAGGAGTTTTGTGAAAATACGACATTTGAAAATTGTCATCGCAACAGTGCTGTTTCACAAAGGAGGTAACACTGTGTAGTCACACTATTGTATTTCCGTTTCAATACGTTTTTCTTCTAATCGTGCGTTTCCTGGGTTTTGTAATGTTAGAGAAGTGTCACACGTGTGCTGGCTCTAGGGTCTCCCAAGAGAAATGCTTCACTAAAGGAATTGGTGTGCAAAGCCATAAAATGTGAATTTGAAGTTTTTCAGAGACACAGTGTGTCTGAATATAAAAGTAGTGGTAGTGTAAGAGAGATTGGCTGGAGAGAAAAAAGGAACAGCTTTTGGAAATTAGTAATCATTTCGAGCGTGAAGAGACAGGGAAGATTATAACGTTTGATAGATTCATTTATTTGGCACTTAAAGAATGACTACCCTCAGCATGCTTTACATAAGGACAAGGTATTTTCTTTCTGCATCTCTTATAAATTAATCGGTTAGTTTGTCTTCAGCATTAGGGAGTGATGCACTTTACCTTTATTCCCAAGAAGTATTTTCCAGATACATTCTCTCCAATCTGGACATCAGTCACGTAAGACTGGCGTTACACCCATTCTGACAGGAGTCTAAATTAGTCATAAGAGAAAAAACCCAAACTAACTGAAGCTTTTTAATCAATCTTGTAGCGTTTTTATATTTATTGATTTATTAATGTAAAAGTAGTCTAAAGATTCTAAACTGGAATCTTGGAGTGGAGGAACAGGCAGTGTAAAAGAGGAGGCAAAGATCATCCCTTCTAGTGGCTCACAGACTGCTTTAAGTGGCTTACAGAATGGCACTTAAAAAAGATTTGTCGCATTTTAAATCACCTTCTACATTTACAGGAATTTACAGTGTTTACAGCAATTAGCATGTCCTCTGGTATTTAATTTTTCATCTTACAAACTTTAGTTTGGCGCCTCTGCTTCATCTCTTCTGTAGTTCTGCTTATGGGAAAAAAAACCCAAGTTTTTGTATTGTCTGATTCCAGCTGCTGTGGCATCTCTGGTGCTGGAAAAAATTGATTTTACAAAAAAAACCAACTTTGAGACGACTTAAATATTGTCTGAAGTGAAGTTAGAGAGTTGCAGAGTTACAAAATAACAATTTGAATGGTTTTTTTAGAAACTAGTATCCACATAAAAAGCACAGACTAGCCTGACAACATGGCATTTGCTTTCTCTTTAGCTGACTTTTTTCATTATTTTTATAAATGTTGCAGTATGAAAATCACCAGAATTTTCGGATGTACAGATTTGTGCTTCCATGAAGAAAAAAAAGGTTCTGTTGCTTTGTGAGGACCCCCCCTCCCCCAGTGACCTGTCCTGGGGGGAGGTGACACTGTCCCAAGTACCTGCGCTTAAGGGGTGTTGCTGGGTGAGCAGATAAAAGTGGACCATGACCTTGGTCCTGCCTCTTTTCGCTGAGGGCTTTCAGCCCAGCACAGATGCTGTAGCCCCGTGCTAACCCCCACCCCCTCTTCCCGGGGAAGGGGGGGAAGACAGCTTCCAAGATCTCATCAAGACCTAACTGCTTTGTTTTCTATTCCCTTCTCTTTAAATGTGGTCTTGAACCCACCACAATAAACTACATGCAAAAGGAAATTCCACGATGGGAAACACTTTTATATTCATCCTAAACAGAGAGCAGCACCTGCTCTTGCAGAGAATTCCTGTTTCTTAGCAATAGGTTCTGTCTTCTGAAGTTTGTTTTCTATTCTGAGATCTGCTACACCTTAGTTGTTTGCTAGTGTGGGTTATTCAATCAGTATTAAATATTCTTTTGCCAAAGGCTATGGCCTTCAGAATCAGGATTTTCTGATTTTATATTCCTCACAGGACTGGCATCCAGCTTTACAGAAGACATGTTCGCTTTGTCATTCTGAGCACGAGTTAGCTTGAGTTAGGTTTGCAGTCAAAATCCAACTGTTCTGTTTCAGGGGTGAAAATTATAGAATCATAGAACAGTTTTGGCTGGAAGAGACCTTCAAGATCATAAAGTCCAATCTTTTCCTAGCCCTATCAGCATCACTAAACCCTGTCCCCCAACACAACACCTACCCTTCTCTTAAACACCTCCATGGATGGTGAATCAACACTCTCCCTGGGCTGGCTGTTCCAATGCCTGACAGCCCCTTCAGGAAAGAAATTCTTCCTGACATCCAACCTGAAATACAACATTTCTAAGCTATCTAATCTGACTGTTTTCCACAACTGATGCAATTACATCAAGGTAACCTGAGAAGCCTGGAAGGAAAGCATCTGTTAATGTGATAGTTTATTTGTATTTCCCATTAGAACTTATGAGCACTAGATAAGAGAGGCACACACAATGCCTTATCCAACCAGAAACAGTTTAAGTATCACACCAGAACTCAACAAAATTAAATCCTGAATGTGGCAAATAGTCCTTTCTCCTTTTTAAAAAAACCTCACTGGCTAAGCACACGTGCATGAATGTACTCACTTAGTCAAGTACTGACATTAAGAATGCAATAAAAGCAAATGAAAAGAAATGAAAGCAAATTGAAAAATCATTTAAAAAGGTTCTATCATAAAACATTCCTGCTGTATCATATGAGTGGAGGTAAGACTCTTTATTACTTGTGTGCAGTATTCCTGGTTTCATTATCTTCCTCCTACTCTGTCTAACATAACATCATTGCAAATGCTGTGAATTTGCAGATATGTTTAATTAATAGTAAAACAGATTAAGAGTGCACTTTTATTGTGCCATAGATTATAGGATCATGTCACTGTTTGTGCTCTGGGCAGTTGTCAAATGAAGTTGTCGCATGTCAAATGTCAGGACATTAGGATGCCTCTGTGGCTCTAATGCTATTTGGAAGAGGCCAGAAGTTTCAGTTTATATGGAGGTAAATCAAGGTCACTTAAAATTCACAAATCATAGAACATTAGGGATTGGAAGGGACCTCAGAAGATCATCCAGTCCAATCCCCCTGCCACAGCAGAAACCCTTAGATCAAGTCACACAGGAACATGTCCAGGCAGGTTTTAAATGTCTCCAGAGACGGAGACTCCACAACCTCCCTGAGCAGCCCATTCCAGTACTCTGTCACCTTCACTGTGAAGTTCCTTCTCATATTTATGTAGAACCTCCTATGTTCCAGCTCAACCCATTGTCCCTTGTCCTATCTTTGGATGACACTGAGCAGAGCCTAACACTATCTTCCTGACACCTGCCCTTTCCGTATTTATCAACATTAATGGGGTCACCCTTCAGTCTCCTTTCTTCCAAGCTCAAGAGACCCAGCTCCCTCAGCCTTTCCTTATCAGGGAGATGTTCCACTCCCTTCATCATATTTGTGGCTCTGCGGTGGACTCTCTCAAGCAGCTCTGTGTCCTTCTTGAACTGAGAAGCCCAGAATTGGACACAATATTCCAGATATGAGAAGGGAAAGAGGGAGAAACTGTGTCCTCAGCCAAATTGTCTTAGCACTAGCTGGGATATAAGGCTGCTGTTGAATTGTCTTTGGTCAGTTTACCTAAGGCTACTTGGGTCACTCTTACTTTTTAGAGCAGAGTTAAAAATTTCGTTTAGTTGTTTGTATCCATTGGTGATACACACTTTGCTCTCTGCTGTTTGTATGCCAGGCACTTCTAATTTAAGGAAATACTTACGATGTTTTGGATGAAAGCACTTCTGTATTAAAAATGGCATTATGCTCCTGTTTCCCAAGCACACATTGATAAGGAAGAGTTAAGGTTTAGTACTCTTTCATCTGAAGTTGTGATTACACTAATTTTGTGGTCAGAAGAAAAGCAAATAGTGGTAGATGGATTAAAAATCAAACTTGAGTTTCTGTGAGTGTCAGTTCTTACTGTCGTCTAGAATCAAAGCAAATATTAGAAAGAAATCTAAAACTGTCTTTAAAACATCAAATCCTTTTTTATCAATGTATTTTTTTCCCTTTTTAATCAGGAAGCAAATTGACTAGCTAGTAGACATTGTTATTGCCTTTGATGAGGGGTTCAGAGTGCACTATCAGCAAGTCTGCTGATGACAAAAAATTGGGAGGAGTGGCCAACACCCCAGCAGGCTGTGCTGCTGTTCAGGGGGACCTGGACAGGATGGAGAGCTGGGTGGGGAGAAATGTAATCAATTGTAACAAGAGCAGTGTAGAATCTGGTATCTGGGCAAGAACAACCCCAGACCTGTTGGAAATCAGCATAGGAGAAAGGGACCTGGGAGTTTTGGTGGCCAGCAGGATGTCCATGAGGCAGCAATTGGCCTTTGGGGCCAAGAAGACCACTGGTATCCTGGGGTGGGTCAGAATGGGAGTGGCTAGTAGATGGAGAGAGGTTCTCCTCCCCCTCTACTCTGCCCTGGTGAGACTGTATCTGGAATATTGTGTCCAGTTCTGGCCCCTCAGTTCAAGGAGGACACAGAAGTGCTGGAGAGATTCCAGCACAGAGCCACAAAGATGTTGAAGGGAGTGGAACATCTCCCTGTTGAGGAAAGGCTGAGGGACTTGAGTCTCTTGAGCTTGGAAAAAAGGAGACTGAGACATGACCCCATTAATGTTGATAAATATGTGAAAAGGCAGGCATCAGGAGGATGGGGTCAGGCTCTGCTCAATGATAGGACAAGGGGCAATGGGTGTGAGCTGGAATATAGGAGGTTCCATATGAATATCAGAAGGAACTTCTTCCCAGTGAGGTTGATGTAGCACTGGAATAGGCTGCCCAGGGGAGTTGTGGAGTCTCCTTCTCTGGAGACATTTAAAATCCACCTGGACATTGTTCTTAAGCAACTTGATCTAGGGGATCCTGCTGTGGCAGGGGGTTTGGACTAGATGGTCTTTCGAGGTCCCTTCCAATCCCTAATGTTCTGTGATTTTAACTTTGGTAAAGCATTTCAGAGGTATGAGTTTCAATACAAATTTGATTTTGTGAACTTCTGAAGAATGAACAGACTGTACAGAATCTTAGATTAGACATTAAAAAACATCATATGTGTTGTGTTCTTCGCTTTATCATATATCTGAATACACTTGTTGGCAGAGGGGAGAGCACATGGGTGGGAGAAGAAAACACAGCAAGCTCCAACCCTGCCCCAGCCCTAGAAGGATGTGTATTTCATAGGGTTGTTCCTCAATAATTGGCAATAAAGCAGAATTTCCAAATCACAAAGACATCATACAATTTGTTATTAGCCTGAATCAGAACATTGTCTTAAAAGTTAGATATGCTCTGGAGCTTATGAATTTCTTCTCACTTTCAAAAAGCCTTTTAGTAGTCACTTGGAAGATTACCAGCACTAGAGCTTTCAGTTCTAAAAGTCCAACTTCAATTGTACCCTTTGTCCTCCTTACACTGAGGTGACCTTGAAGTTGCAGGTGCTGAGGAAGGGATGTTTTAGTGGAGCTACAGTTCCTAGAAGGTGGGGATCTGTGCTTGTGTACAGTTTGCTGACAACCTAGATGCAGGGTTCAATCAAAACCTTTTATTGAAGCTGGGAGAAGTTCACTGAGTCTCAAACATTTCTAGAAAGGCATTTCTGGCTGCAAGAGTTGTTGAATGTAAACATGAAAGTGAGACTATAGAAGAGCTGGTGATCAGAAAGCATAGTCTTTGCTTTGCCAAACAGACTGTTTTGTCTTCTCTTTTATTTGAAAGTGCCAAGTAAAACTATCCATTAAACAAGCAACAGTTATTAATCAGATTAGATGCGTATATATTAGCATCTTGATTCAGTAAGAATGATGGAGCATTTGCAGACTGATTGCAGGTAACGCAGCTTTCAGCATTACATTAGAGCCTTGCTCATTGATTCAAGGCTAAACAGACTGCGCAAGGCTTAGGATTTCAAAGGTATTCTAGGAAGGCTTTGATAAATATCCCTTCTGCCATCTCTTTCCAGACTGCTAGTCTCACTAGTGGGGTTAGATTTTAAAAGGCTGTGGGTGCACGGAACCTTCTAACCCAACTGTTTAGAGATTTCTTAATGTAAGGCTAGTGAATCTATATCACAGCATAATGCTCTTGTCTGTTTTGGAGTGGTTGTTTTCTCAGTCTTTTCTACGAGAGGTATCTAAGCTGTGTTTCTGCTCTGTGTTGCCCTCCTGGTGGACTACAATAAGTCTTTGACATTATATTACTAAGTTTATTCTGAACTTTTTATGTTTTATTTTATTTGCGAAGCCTGCATCTTAAATTAGAATAAAAATGCTTTCCTCCCCACCACCCCCTTTTCCTAGTTTAATGGTTTGAAAATAGCTTGACAAATTTATCGTATTTGTTTATAACATGATACAAGAGAAGGGGGAAAAAAAACCAAACCAGAGAGCATTGTTGTTTGCGTAGCTGATGGCTTAATTATTTCTGCTGAACTCAAGTTCTCTAGTTGAACTTGTGACGGACGTTTCTAAATGCTGTCACCTGAAGTATGAAATATAGGGAGTTTAGATTTATGTTTTAGATGTACATTAAATATTTGGATTAAGCTGGTTTCAAAGGTTTCTCATTACATGGTGCATCATCAGAAGCCTCTTAAAATGTATATTCTTGTGATCTGAAGTTGCTTTGCTTCCCCTAAATATGCCAGCATGTGCAAGATTTGCTTTGAAATTAATAATATTGAAAAACAACTCAGAAGTTGTATTTGCCTTATTTAATTCCTGCTGAGATGATTATGCTTCTATTAGCTGTGCAATTATATTGCACAGCTCACTTGAAGTATCTCAAAACTGTAGCTTTTTTGATTCTGACTATTTCAGCACTTTACATAAACCTTCAAAGGTAGAACAGCTGTGAATAGATCTCACCAAACAATTTATATTTTGGACTTAGCCAAGTAATTTTAGGTTCTATCATTTTTACTTGTAATAAGTGTCAGGCATAAAGGTGGTATTTTTGCATGTGAAGAAAAGCATACTGGCAAAGATTACTATTTCCATTAATTTTAGCTCTATAGTTAAGTGACAGTTTAAGATTTCTATGTATTTCTGTCTTGATCTCTTACAAACTTGGAGTATTTGCTAAAAATGTGTTTAGGTTTGGATGTATAAAAAAATTATATGTAAGAGACTGGAAAACTTGATGCTTGAGAAATACATGGGCACAAGTAGAGGCTTGAAGATTGCTTCAGGACTGATTCATGGCAAGCTACTCTGCCCTGGTGAGACCATATCTGGAATATTGTGTCCAGTTCTGGCCCCTCAGTTGAAGTAGGACACAGAAGTGCTGGAGAGAGTCCAGCACAGAGCCACAAAGATGACAAAGGGAGTGGAACATCTCCCTGTTGAGGAAAGGCTGAGGGAGCTGGGGGTGTTTAGCCTGGAGAAGACTCAGGGGGGGCCTTCTCCCTCTGTCCAACTAACTGAAGGGAGGTTGTAGTCAGGTGGGGGTCAGGCTCTTCTCCCAGGCAACTAGAGACAGGACGAGAGGGCAGGGCCTGAATCTGCACCAGGGGAGAGTTAGGTTGGATGTTAGGAAGCTCCTCCTCATGGAAAGGGTGATCAGAGCCTGGACTGGACTGCCCAGTGCAGTGGTGGAGTCCTCATCCCTGGAAGTATTTGAGGACAGCCTGGCTGTGGCCCTTAGCGCCCTGGTCTGGCTGATGTGGTGATGTTAGGTCATAGGATGGACTTGATGATCTTGGAGGTCTTTTCCAGCCTCAATAATTCAGCGATCCTGTGAATGCAGGTATATGCCAGAAGAGCAGTAACTGTGAATCATCTAAAAACATCAGTGAAAAACAAGGTATGTGAGCGATGCATTTACAAGATACTTCCTTTCAGGACCAAAACCAAACCCAAATGTTTTCATTCGGTACATTTGAAGTATCTTCATGTCTTTAAGACTTAATTTCTCATCCAATTCAAGTTGTGGAAGTGCTAGTTTTTCCAAGTTTTTGAAGAACTTGGATCCAGCACAGGTAGAAGAGAGTGGAGAAGACTCCTCCCTTTGTGCACTATGATTTTGTTTCTTCTCTCGCCAGTAAATTAACACTCTACCAACCAGTGGAGAGCAAAGGAATTGCCTATCCGGCATCAAATGTACACTTTGAAAGTGGCCTTTTTTCCTTCTTCCCAACATTCTGCATGCTAATGTACAGATAATAAAATCTTAGCTTAAAGCTCCAGCCTCGGGCTGCATCTTCAGAGACAGCAATTACAATCTCCCTGTAAACTGAAAAATTTCAGAAGTTGAAGCACAGTTTAAAGCTTCAAAGAACTTCTTGTTCAGTTAACTTATTTTTAACATATTTATTACTTTGGGGAGGAATTGGTCTGCTGGACTGCAAATTTTCATGCATTATTTCCTACCTTCATACATGAATTTCGGGTTTTTTCTCCTACTAGGGATTGAAATAAATCACTGCGGGGATTTTTCCGCTGGATTTAAGACTTAACCGCACCGCAAACAAATGTTACTAGTGATCTTCTCCATCTAGCTGGTTGGTTTTCTTCTTCTAGGTTCCTAATGTGCAGTATCGTAAGTAAGAGAGCAACATCCTTCCTCACTCTGCCCCAGCCCTAACTAGGTGCTGCTGGTGCATGCAAATATGACATGAAAAAATGGCACATGAAAAAATAGGACATTAGTATTTCACTGGATGAAACACCGATGTTTTACATGACAACTGCAGTTTTCCAGAACAAAAGAATTAGAACTTCTCAGAATAATTTATCTCACAGGTTGGATTTCGAATAAATTGAAAACAGAAACGTGTCCAGGCTGATTTTAAACATCTCCAGAGAAGGAGACTCCACAACCCCCCTGGGTAGCCTCTTCCACGACTCTGTCACCCTGACTATGGAGAAGTTTCTTCTCATATTGATGTGGAACCTTCTATGTTCCAGCTCACACCCATTGCCCCTTGTCCTGTCTTTGGGTGCCCCTGAGCAGAGCCTGGCTCCATCCTCCTGACACTCACCCTTTCCATATTTATCAACATTAATGGGGTCACCCCTCAGTCTGCTTTTTCTCAAGCTCAAGAGACCCAGGTCCCTCAGTCTTTCCTCATCAGGGAGATGTTGCAACTGCTCACAAACCCTGGGCATCAAAGTACCTTTGCTTCAGCTGAGCAAGATCACTAAAAATTCTCACAAAGGTGTAACACCCTGCAGCCAATGAAGGATTCAAACATTACATTCGCATTAAGATGTGTCTGACAACAAGTGTGATTACACTTGCAAAGAGGTGTGTATTACAGAGTTGCACAGAAATCAAGCAGATATAAACATAAAACACACCAAGGGGAACCCACCGCTGCTTTGTGGCTTGGGTACTGAAGTAACGTGTAAAGATGGCGATTTGCTTTACAAAGCTGCCTGCCACAAACATTATATACATATATATATATATATATCAGCTCTTCAAATCAAAGGAGTTTGACACAGCAGTAAGAAGGAAACCATGAGAGCATGGCCTGCAGTGCTGATACTGTGTGGAGAGACCTCCACGGTCTGAAGAGCACTCGGCGAGTATCTTTACAGGATGAAGGTGATGGATGGGCGATTCACTGTCTATGAGTGTTTACACAACAAAACAAACCCCTCCAGCCCAGACATTCGGGGTGCTGCACTAGCAGAGCAGCTGATAGTAAATGCATTCCCTATCAGCAAACAACCACTGATCAGCCTGTGGCCTGTTTGAAACGCGCCCCCGTCTCGAGAACCGCAACTTCAAAATAAAATGAATACTTATAATTTATAAGGTCTCGGGCTCTCAAATCCTTTGTCTCCCTTCTTCCTGTTCATCCTGACCAGCAGCGCCAAGCACTCTCTGCGGACCGTCACACCGCCACTAGCATCATCCTCGTGTCACGAGTCCATTGAGCTCCCCCGGCGCCGGGTGCGACTCGGTCACTCATCGCCGCGACCGCCCGGTGACTGCCGGCGCTCAAGCATCTCCATGCCGGCGTCACAAGCGACACTCGGGCTCTCCCAGCACCTCGGCCGAGCACGGCTTCCTGCTGCGGGCACGATACCAGTCCTCAGGCCCCGCAGCCTGCTGCGCCGCCGCCTACATCCACCGTTCCGGCGCAGGGCGCGGGGCTGCCGCTCAGCAACGCGCCCGCCGGGCCGCTCAGCCGCTCTCCCTCTCCGCCGCCACCGCAGCCATCTTGCCGGGGACCTTTGACCACCGGCGGTTGAAAGGTCACGGTCCGATTAAGGGAGTCGTATTTATTGAAGTCTTCTGGAATACGGCTGTGCACAGCAGCGCGGTGCCGGTACTACAGGAAAATAACAGCCTTTAAACATTAAAAAAATAAGAAAACACACGGGAACCCAGCGGCGGGTCACGCCGTGTCGCGCATGCGCCGTGCGGGCCTGAGGGCGGCGGGAAGTACTGGGGGAGGGCTGGCGGAGACGTCGCGGGACGTGGTGAGGGGTCTGGTTTATACCCTCGAAATGACTTAATGCGGTCCTGCAGCAGCCCTCTGCCCAGCTAGGTAGGACATCCGCCCGGCGCATCCCACGCCATGGGGGCCATGACACGGAAATGCCATGACCTCGAAAGATCATCCAGTCCAATCCCTTTCCATATTTCTCAACATTCATGGGGTCACCCCTCAGTCTTCTTTTTTCCAAGAGACCCAGGTCCCTCAGCCCTTCCTCATTAGGGAGGTACTCCTCTCATTAGAGGGCTTTAAACTAGATTCAGAGGAGGGTGGGATTGTTGATGGCTGCGCACCAGAGCTCTGGTCTTAATGAAAACCAGGTGGCCTCTCACTGTCCTAGGGTGAAATCGGAGCGCTCAGCTCGCCCCCTGAAATGCCTGTACGCCAATGCACGCAGCATGGGGAACAAGCAGGAGGAGTTAGAAATCTGTGTCTAGTCAGGTCATTATGATCTGGTGGCAATTACAGAGACCTGGTAGGTGGCTCGCATGACTGGAACATGGTCATGGACAACTATGTCCTTTTCAGGAGGGTCAGGTCAGCAAGGCGGGGTGGAGGAGTTGCTCTTTATGTGAGAGAGCAGCTGCGAGGTATTGAGTTCTATCCAGGGGCGGATGAAGAGAGAGTTGAGAGTTTGTGGGTGCAGATTGAGGGGCAGGCTGCCATGGGTGACACTGTTGTGGGTGTCTA
>JAOXOE010030230.1:0-13341 GCA_028565055.1 Phoeniculus purpureus | reverse complement strand
CAACATGAGCCAGCAGTGTGCACTTGCAGCTCAGAAGGCAAACTGGATCCTGGGCTGCATCAGGAGAAGTGTGGCCAGCAGATCAAGGGAAGTGATTCTCCCCCTCTACTCGACTCTGGTGAGACCCCATCTGGAGTACTGCGTCCAGTTCTGGAGCCCTTGTTCCAAGAAGGATGTGGACATGCTGGAGCATGTGCAGAGGAGGGCCATGAGGATGATGAGTGGGCTGGAGCACCTCTCCTATGAGGACAGACTGAGGGAGTTGGGGGTGTTCAGTCTGGAGAAGAAGAGGCTGTGAGGTGACCTTCTTGTGGCCTTCTAGTATGTGAAGGGGGCCTACAGAAGAGCTGGGGAGGGACTTTTTAGGCTTTCAGGTAGTGACAGGACTAGGGGCAATGGAACCAAGCTGGAGCTGGGTAGATTTAGAGTGGCTATGAGGAGGAAGTTCTTCAGCGTGAGAGTTGTGAGAGCCTGGAATGAGTTGCCCAGGTTGGTGGTTGAGGTCCCATCCCTGGAGGTGTTTAGGGCCAGGCTGATAGGGGCTCTGCCCAGCCTGATCTAGGGTGGGGTGTCCCTGCCCATGGCGGGGGGTTGGACTAGATGGTCTTTTGAGGTACCTTCCAATCCCGAATGATTCTATGATTCTATAATTCTATGAATGTAGTGAAAGGTGGCAGTGAACAAGGTGGTCTGGAGGCCAGCAAGCCTGAGCAAAGCAGAGTGGAGAGGAGTTGACAGTGGCAAGAGCAGACATCAAGTTCTTAAGCAGGAAGCCATGGCTTAGAGAAGACTCACACTGGAGAGGTTTGGTGGGGCCATAGCCTGCAAGAACCCACCGCCCCATAGATAGAGACAAGTCTGAGGGAATGTTGCCTGGGAAGTGATGTGTGACCTTGTCATCGTGATTCAGCTTGAAAGGGCTGTCTTGATTCTCGTCCCCTGGGGGCAGGTTACAGAGATGGAAATATTAAAAGGGCTCATTATTTTGTGTGGCCACAAATTCTTGCGCATTGGGGAGGGTATTAGGAAATAAGGGCTTGTGCTAAAAGTAAAGCTGTTTCCCTGAGCTCAGTTCTCTCTTGGCAGCTTAATTAGCAAAGTGGTGAGTTAGTCCTCCTGTTATTTTTCAGCTCATTAGCACTTTGCTAATTAGTCTGTCCCAGACCTGACCAACTGGTCAACTGGTGACACTACTTCAACAGTTGTTTTCCTGATTCAGTCTACCAATTTATAACCAAAGAAGTTGAAAATGAAGGGCTTCTTCTGCCTCTGACTTCTTCATAATACCGGTAATACTATGTTTTGGTGTCATATTGTCATTTGGCGGTTTTTTTGTAAAGATATGAAAAATTTGTGGAAGATGCAGTCACAGAATCGGTATGATTGGAGACTACTGCCTGAACAACATAAAAGCCTATCTACAGAAAAAGTCAAGAAAGGTGTCATTATTGAAACTGAAAAAAGCTTCTTCCTACAATCTTACACCTTTTAAATACATATTTTTATGATAACAAGCTATGGGTCAACTCTTCTGAGCCAACATGAGCAAAACCCCTCTCTCTTCTTAAAATATGCATCAGTCAACAATAAGCAGGACTGCGTGAACTCATACAAACAAGGGAAGGAACATCACACAGCAGCAAAACTTCTCTACATACCACCTCCCGGTGAAAGTATAGAATGTGAAATTCATAGAGGGTGGGTTAACCGCTTTAGAATGGAAATTTAACACCTATTTCAAGGAACATGTGGCAGAATTTCTACAGCTCTCACTGTTCGATCCCCAGAGCAACAATTGTAGTCATTCTTCTCAAGTTATTATTTTTACATGCTCTTATACCTAGACAAAGGGGATTCAGGCTTGAAGAAAATGAAGTGAACTTTTTGTTCAGTTACTTCAGAAAGGTTTGCACTGTGACGATACAGAGCTTGTAATGATAAAGTTCTCCAAGGCCAACAAAGACCTTGTCAGATGACGCTTTTGCCTTCCATCGCTGAAGGAACCCAGTCAGAGTAGTGTAAAAGTATTTTCCATTCTTGGAGACAGGCTTATTTAAATTGAGCCGTTTGTCTTTCACCTAAGAAAATATCAGACAACTTCTATAGGCTACGCATGTAGTATGCCTCAGCTTAGCAACTTAAATCGTTTAGACCACTACTTCTCCCGCTTGTAAAGTTATTCTCTTTAACTTTTATATACAGCCTTATAAAGACATTCCCTAAGACCCTCTGTCTTGAAGCTAACAGTAACAACACATCTACTTTTCTGAGTTTCACAGTAAATGATGAACTAGAAGCAACCTTGGGGACTGTAATGTGATTTGGGTGTTTCAGGGCATCGTGCTTCCTTCATGACAGGTTAGTGACCAAATTGAACGAGGACATTTGGAAGGGTTTAACCTGTCTGAGCTGTAGCATGCAGTATCTCTGCAGGATTTAATCTACAGACTCATAGAACGGTTTAGGTTGGAAGGTGCCTCCCCGTCCTTTGTCTCAACCCTCAAGCCTTTTGCTGCACCTTCACCTGCCACAGAAGGTAGGAGTATGTGAGTAGCTGTGCGGTGATGAGTTTGAATCTTGACACCATGGAAATTCTTCTTTCCTAAGGTCTAGGTCTTACTGAAATTGAGATTCTTCTCTCATCTCCCACACAGACTAGCCTACCTTCCTTTTTCAAGTAACCTCCTAAGTGTGTCATGACTGATATCATGCTCCTTTTTCCCAACCTCTAACTTTTCTGCTGTAATCTGAAAAAATATACCTCATTTCACCGTTCTTTATGTGCCATGAAATACACACATCTTAAAATTTTTATTCCTTTTCTCCAAATGTATTTTCAGGTTGGATTTAGTTTGTGTTGTTTTCTTCTTTTGTTCTATTGTTAATATTTCCTAATCAAATACTGTAGTTCAAATGGTGTTCACAGTGAAGTGTAGGAAGCTAGAGAGTCTATAATTCTGTGCAGCCCTGCTGTAACAACACTCTTCCATGGACTTTGTTTCTTCTGCTAAATCACTTTTGTAGAACGATCACTGATTTGATTTTTTTTTAATAGAATGTAAGATTTTTGTTTCCTAGGGTTTTTGGAAGGATTCTGCAGCTATGCATTGCTCAAGTTTATTTTTACTGTCTTTTACTTCAGGCATTTCTACAGATCTAATTGTTCTATTTTCTAAATTGTTATGGAACAAAAAAATCCCAATAAGTTATTAATTTGCAAAATTGTTATTATTATTATTGTTTTTGTTATTATTGTTGTTGTTATTATTATTATGGAAAGACCTTGGTAAACAAGTCTATAAACACAGTGTTAGGGGAATACAGAATAAAAATCATATGTACAAGGGTCCATATAAATGGGACAGCAGAATTAATTCTTAATTGGACAACAAAACATGACAGTAGCTTCTCTTTTCTCCTGGATGACTTCATACTCTCTGATCTTTTTTTGAAGGAGACTGTTCAGGCAAGTATTTCTATGCTTTGCTTTCTCCCTGGAAGGGTCTCTGATGCATTTTATGAAGGATTAGCTATCACTAGGTGTTTTAAAAATTAAAATTTGAAGCAAAATGCTGTCACTGTTAATATTTTACTGAGTCTAAAAACAGATGAAAACTTATCCCAATTCAGTAAAAACTCTTAAGAGACATGTTAAGACTACAGTGATGCTTTGTGACCTGTTCTTCAATGCATTCTGCTTTGAATTACAAGGCAGATGGTTTCTTTACTTCTTGATAAGCTACGAAATGACAATGAACTTGCTTCACAGAATCACGGAATCACTCTGGCTGGAAAAGACCCCTGGGATCATGGAGTGCAACCATCTACCCTACCTTAAGGTTCACCCCTAAACCACATCCCTTAACACCTCATCCAAACGATCCTTAAACACATCCAGGGATGGCAATTCAACCACCTCCCTGGGCAGCCCTTTCCAGTGCCTGACCACCCTTTCTGTGAAAAAATTCTTTCAATGGCAAAGCAAATGAAAAGAGGGGAATTTGTCATGGATGTCCATCTGTCTGGGTTATAAGAGATGCAGGTTGTTCTGCACTGCATTCCTCAATATTTGCAGCCATCTTTTCACCTCCAAAATTCTTTGACATGAACAACAAACTCTGCTTTCTTTATCTTCTTAAGTCTTAATCTCAGGAGATTTATCAAGCCACATACATTATTTTTGCAACTGAACAGCAAATCTGACTTAGGTTTCCAAAATCTCCTACAAACTAGAAAAGAAACAAACAGTTAATCACTCACTTCTTGTTAATGAAGGATTTAATAAAAGAAGATGAATGAGAGCACAGCTTTATAAAACTTACACATCGAAGAAAACTACTTTGTAAAACTGCAGGGTTTAGAACAAAATACACAAAAGTGGACATCAGAAGTGAAACAGGAGGGGAAGAGGAAAAGAAATGACTAAAGAGTAAAGCAATGTAAAGAAAAAAAGACATTTCTGATATATGTGTTAGTGTTGGTAAGATAAATCAGAAGGAGGGTAGATAATAAAGAACTAAGATTAATTAATTGCATTGTGCTGAGGAAACACATACATCACTGTAAAAAAGGGTTAGAGAGATTAAGCTTCGAGCTGCATTGTAGTAGAATACATTTGCTAAAGGTCTCTGGTGCACATCAGTGCCAGCACTGAGAAGAAAATGAGAAAGATACAGTTTCTGAAAGTCATTTAGATTCCTTGGAGCACAGTCTGAAGCTTTAAAAAGCTAAAAGCTTTAGAGAATCTGGGTCTACAGCATCCCAGATGGCCCTATAATGTATCAAGTACACATCTCTGCCATATTCAGACTCAATAATCTTCAAAGTCAATGAAATTGACAATGAATGTAATGAAGTTAGGAATGTAAACCCAAATTTTTCCTCCGTTAGTCTTAACAAGGCTTTAGAAAGTGATTGATAGAATTTTCAACCTGTTAATTCTACTTTACATTTAAATAGAGATTGATGGGAACACAGATTTCGCTGTGTTTTTCCTTAAAAGTACCTCCTGCACTATTGGTGCATGAGTACACCTAAAATAAAGTTTAATCGTGCTGTCTATCCAAGAATGTTCCACGACTGAACTGACATACATAGACATGCTTTTCACTTTTTATGGGCTCGTATGTAGTGCCCTAATTAACCAGAAATTGATGTAAATTACACATGAATTGACTTAAACTGTTGAAATTAATACACAATCCCGTTAAAGTGCTATTGAATGAAAGCTTCACAGGATTGGTGAACAAAGGTAAACTTGAAAGAGAAACATCCATTATTAGCACTGTTCATTTTGCCAGATTTAAAAAATATATGAGTTGAAAGCACCAGTAAGTCTGAACATAAGCAGTAATATGTAGAATGAAAGATGAGGTTTTCTATCTAACAACCTGCACGTCAGGAATACTTGTTAATGGTTTAGGAAAGTTAAGTATATCACTGCAGATTTTTAATCAACTATTTTTTACCCAACCTTAATCTTTTTGTTGACAGATTAAAACACCCATCATAAAAAAGTATTATATTATTCAAAAGGAACTTTATTAACACATATTCAACTAAAACATGATCTTTCACTTCCAAAAGCTGATTCAAGTCATAGTAAGGACAAAAAGAAGTCTGCTGGTATAATTTGCCCCTCGGTTCAAGAAGGACATAGAGGTGCTGGAGTGTGTCCAGCGTAGAGCCACAAAAGTGTTGAAGGAAGTACAACACCTCCCTTATGAGGAAAGGCTGAGGGAGCTGGGTCTCTTTACCTTGGAGGAGACTGAGAGGTGGCCTCATTAATGTCTATAAAAATGAGGGATAGGTGTCAGGAGGATGGAGCCAGGCTCTTCTCAAGGTCATCTGGTGATAGGACAAGTGGCAATGGGTGTCAGCTGGAACATAGGAGGTTCCATATAAATATCAGAAGGAACATCTTCACAGTGAGGGTAATGGAGCATTGGAAGGGCATGCCCAGGGGGGCTGTGGAGTCCCCTTCTCTGGAGATGTTAAAACCTGCCTGGATATGTTCTTGTGTGACTTGGTCTAGGTGATCCTGCTGTGGCTGAAGTGGCCGGGGTGGGGGTTGGACTAGATGATCTTTGGAGGTCCCTTCCAATCCCTAATGATTCTATAATAATCAGAATCAGTTTATGAGAGGAGGAGCCATGCTTGTTCATGGGAAGACCTCTCCTCTAAGTAAGATAGTGTCAGAGCTGATTTACAGGCATCACCTAGGAGGGCAGACTGTCACAGTTCTTAGAAATGAATTTATATACATGGACCAAAATGCTAGAAAGGTTATTAAGCCATGATAACTTCCAGGGAGAAAAATGTTACCCTGAATCAGCTGGGGACAAGGAAGGAAAATCAAGGAGAAAATAGAATCTTAATGGCAGAATGAAAACATGCAAAATACATATTAAATCTGTGTGCCTTCCAATGGGTATGGAAGTATCCTGGAACAGGACTCAACACTTTGTTTTGTTCACGTGGAGAAACTTATGTGGAGAGATGAAAGAGGAGAGCGTAGACACAATGAGAAATCCATTTCATCCATTTATTTAGCGTGTGCCATTCACTTGACCTGAGTGCTACGACCAGAAATCTGTGACTTAAAGGAGTGAACATTCCCAAAGTCTGACTGCCAAAGATCATCAAAGCAATAGTGAAAGGAGCAACATCAAAATCAATTAGAATTGTTTATGTTGGAAAAGACCTTTACAAACATCAAGTCCAATCACTAACCTGACTTCACCAAGTCTACCACTAAACCCTGTCCTTTCTGTCTTCAGAAACCCTCTTTGCCGTAGTATTGCTCATTCTCCTGCCTGCTAAATTAAAAGGTCAAGCAAGACACCTCCTAGGGCACTTGTTGACATGTGGGTTCCTGGAGCAGTTATGGCTAGTAATCTTTAGCACAGCCTGTGCTAATGAGCATCTATATAAGCACAGATCATATTAAGCAGTTCACAAGTTATGAAACCTTAAAGACCACCATGTGGCAGTGAAAATATGACAGACATGTGCAAAGCGTGTCCCAGCATCTCGAGCCCTGAGGCCCAAAGCACTGTACATTAGGCACATGATGCAGCAAAAGAGACAAGAACATGTCTAACAGAGGTCCTGACACAAAGGCCCCCAATGAAACAAGATAAGCTGCATTGGTCGCTGGCACTTCATAGCGTGCACAATTATGTTTAAATTCCAGTCTGTTTCCTAGTACAAAATATATCTGACAGATTCAATTCAAAACTGAAATGAAAAGTGTCTCTGATATTTAGGAAAGGTTAAGGAAATGCAGACATCCTACATGCAGCTACAGAGTAAGACTCAGATTCCTAACAGTCGTACAAGGGTTGCTCAGCCTTTGGGTGGCTGCTCATTTGCATTTCAGTAGAGGTTTGCATTTCAGTGTTGGTAGCCATGAAGGCCTGACTTGTGCTATCAGGATCTGTGAGTACAGAGGGGAACTTTCTAGTGACTAGTGGAACCAACCAGATATATGGAGTCACTGAATTGTTTAAGTTGGAAATTAAGCGTTAGATCTTGAGTCCCACCTAACACTACAAAGCTAACCACTAAACCATGTCCTTGAGCATCACATGTAGGTGACTTTCAAACACATACAAGGATGGCGATTCCATGACCTTTATGGGCAGCCCTTTCCAATGCCCAATTCTTTCAATAAAGAAGTTTTTCCTAATGTCTAAACTAAATTTCCCCGAAAACAACATTTTGCTCACAATTCATATCAAGCAGGGTACAAACCCCACCACCTTGTGCTGTGTATTGTGGGGATTCCAATGAAGTGCAATCAAAATGAGAAACAGGTTTCCTATGAGGTACACGTTTACCACTCAGCCTTCCACACTGCTATGCTCTAACCAAGAGGGGAAAAAAAAGGTCATAGAATCACAAAACTTTGGGGATCAGGAGGGACTTTGAAAGATCATCCAGTCCAATCCCCCCACCACAGCAGGATCGCTTACATCAAGTTGCACAGGAATATACTGTGTAAATATTTTGAAGGGGAGGAGGAGGAGGAAGATGGCAAGAAAATACAGTAACCAGCACTCCCAGTTGCACTGTGGAAGTTTGTACCCCAGCATTGCTGCATTGCTAGAGGACATCCCTTGTCATTTGTGCAAGCAACAGGAAACATAAACACTGAATGATTTGGGAGCTACAGTCTTGGTAACTGTAGAGGCAGTTCAATAAAGTAACATGATGAAGTTTTCTCGGTGCAAATTGGATGCTTTAAAGTGGTAAATAGGTAGCATTCTGAATTGATATCAAAAAATAAGGGAAGGTTATAATTGTATCATTACCTTCCCACGAATAGATTGATATTTGTGAGAAAATATTTTCCAACACTACAGTAGAAGGTAATTAGCAATTTAATATCTTTCCAGACCCAAGGAAAGGAAAGGTAGATGAGTTATTGAGTAATAACTTGTGAAAGAATATTGGTTTGGATGGTTACATGAATTTATCAAGGGAAGTGATGAAAATAGAACTATTAGGGAGCTCTGGAGAGTAGGGAAAAGAGATTATTAACTTATATAAAACAATAATTTTGAATAAAAATGCATGGAGTGTTGATGGTGTTTATTTCTGTGTTCAGAGCTCTTCTGTGCCCAAGCACTGTGCTTGTGAGATGGTCATACCACCATCTAGGACAGTGGAGAAGAATGAGCTAAAGAGTCAGAATAAGAATAATTTGGAGAAAAGGCTGTACAAGGTCATAGAAGCTGGAGAAATGTAGGGTGAAGTGTGAGGCCTGGGACACTTCAAAAAGTGCGTAGGCACAAATCCATGCCTATACTTACAACTATACCTGTACCTGTGCCTCTGTCAGCTTGCCATAAAACAAAACAAGCTTTAATTAGTACTTAGGCCAAAAACTACGTGATGAGAGAAAATGTGTGAACAGAAACTCAAGGATGGAATTTGTGAAATAACAGAAAACAAATTGAAAAGACCTAGTCTACTGCCCAACATTAAGGATGTGGCCACACAGGAAGGTTGCCTGGTGAACTGATGTCAGGCACCATCAGGAGAAGATTCTTTTCTTTGGGGAAGGGGCAAGCAGTATCAAGGATATATCATTCATATCTCTTGTTGGCAAGCATTCAAGCTTAACCACCTCAACTTCGTCACACAATCACAGAATCACAGAACATTAGGGATTGGAAGGGACCTCTGAAGGTCATCTAGTCCAACCCCCATTCATCCTTGCCACAGAGTACTACACAGACTGTACCTACAGTCCTATTACAAAGTAAATTCGACATCTGTCTTAAATTAGTATGATTTAAAACACTAATCTTCTGATTTAAAGCTCAAATATCAAACCTCTATTTTCCTAGCAGTGGCTTATTTTGTGTAAACTTTACTAGCCAAATAAAAGCACTTATTTAGATAATGTAATTGAAAATGTTGTAAAATGTATTGACTACATTACACGACAAACTGATAACATTTTTAGCAATGAGGAACAGAATATCATCCTTTAATGATGTATGAAGACATCGTATTAAAAACATGTTTGTCTTAATAATAGCAGAGATCTGTAATTCAGGATTGACTGGGAAGCTAGCACATGCAGAGAGGGCTGTCGTTAAATGCCTCACAAATGCCTTTGCTATAATTAACATTAGCATGCTATTCCCATTACCAAGTCCAGGGAGTGCTCATAATGTTTTTCACTTGCAAAGTCGCAACGTTAACGTCTGCACAGTGATCACTGTAATGAGTGTTCAGGAGAAAAAACACCAGGAAGGTTAATGCACTGTTGTGCTGCTGAAGAAAAGCTGGCCAGCAGGTTGAGAGGCACTGCACTTGCGGCTCATGCAGCAGCGATGCACCATGTGTCATCACTTAAAGGCATAAATGGTGGAATTCTGCTTTCGCACTAGGACAATCAACAGTGTCTCATTTTCTGTCTCACCTAGAAGAGGTCCCGGCATCAGTGACTATTTCAGCAGGCTTCCACACTGTTATGGCTATGATTCTTTATCCCTTTGAACATCATCAGGAGAATTTTTCATGTCGGTTGGAGAAAACTGGAAAGAAAGAATGATTACCAACTCCTTAATTACCTGTATCAAATTTCATAAATACAAGAGGAAAGCAGCTGAAGATGTCTCCTGCCTCGAGTGAGGAAAGCCTCAAGTGCAACCAGACATAGGTTTTTCTGCAGGGTTGAAGGTACATAAAGTCTATGTGGTCCTAAATCCCATTATGATTTCTGCAGAAAACTTACAGCAGCCACATTGCTCATAACTTACATGCTATAAAAGTTATAACATCTACATTATAGCATCTACAGTGCTATGAATAAGGCAGCACAAATCCTAGCATGAGCCTTGTGAGCATGGAGGTCCAAAGAAGGTTATAAATGATCCTTGTTAAAGGTACCTCTGCAAACCTGCTAGCAGCTCTGCATTGCAAGCATCATTGGCAAAAGTTGAGGCTTTGCCAGGTGGGTACAGAAGCCGTAGGGAAAGCACTCCTCTTTCCAAGTCCATCAGTGCTCTCTCCCCATTGAACTTCTATGAGCTGTTCTTCCTCAAACACAGCTTCTCTGCATCCATTTTGTAAGAGTAATCAGAGTCCCATGGCTGGTCACAGCACTCAGTGAGGATTCACAAAGGTAAAATAAAACAGTATGCTTGATGTTCCTTGAAGAGTTACACTCACATGGAGGTGCATGCATCATTAAAGACAGTCCTTATTTGACTAAGCCTGAGGAACTGTTCAATGGAGAAAGATTATACATTACAGGAAAAAGAGAAGAATTTTACAATGTCTTCTTTCTTTTGCAAGACAAAGTGCAGCATGAAGGATTCAGCTGTGATCTGTTTGGGTACAAGAGCGCTGTCAACAACACATGCAACTAAACCAGACACATGGGCTTACTGCTATCTCCAAATTTTTAGTTTGTTGTTTGCTCAGACCTTGGCAGCAGCAGGCCATAGGTACTTGATGGAGTGTTACGCTTCACAAATGCTCTGCTGCTACTGCAGTGCTACTGGTAGTCAGCTTGTGTGTAAAGCAGAGCTCAAACAAGCCTCACAGAATGGAGTGGACATGTTCCTGTGTGATCTGCTCCAGGACAACCTGCTGTGCAGGAGGCTGGACTGGACCACCTCGAGTGATCCCTTCTAACCCCTGCTGTTCTGTGAGTCCTCTGTGAAGTTCGAAACTTGTCTTATTTACAGCTGGCAACCCAAGAATTGCAATGCACATGAAAACTCTGGAAAGATGGGTCAAGGATCATGAAGGACGTGGAGAAGTTGAGTAAACAAAAAATTTATTAAAAATGAGCAAAGATAAAGGTTTGCACCTTGAGAGAAAAGAACATGGACATAAAGCAAGAAAAGAGCCATGTCTTGCATACAGTGCCAATGCACAGTTAGAAATCAGAGAATAAAATCTGAGGGCTGGTGTTTTTCTGTGTCCTGTAGAGCATTACCTTCCCATGCTTGTCTCCCATTCCAGAGGCTATTAAAGCCCTCTGAAGGGGGCTTTTTCTCTCACATTTGGGGGCTGATTGATCAATGCCCTGACAAGAAAATAAATTAATCAGTCTCAACCATGCAGCTGATTATTCTGCTTCTGAGATCTCGTTTCAGCAGGCAATAGCAGCAGCCAGGAAGGCAAAAGAAGTAGTAGGAGTTTCATTCTCAAATGAACATGAAGGTTATGATACTTGGCAAGGGGTGATCACACTAACAATTGAGAGGAGCCACTGTAGAGAAGCCATTCTCTTTCATTCTGCTTTGACCACAGTGGGAGGATAATGAGTGTGGTTAGATCTCAGGAGCTGAGTTCATAGGCTACATTGAGGTGAGACAAAAAGATGAAGACGTGCACTGATTATTACCTTCATGTTCCAGTCGTTTGGGGGCTAATATTGTTCCTGACACGAAGGCAAAAAGTTCTCTTGGGAATCGATAAAAGAGGTCAATTTCAATTTATTTTTTCTCCTGTTTTATGTAGGAAATGTCATCCTGCTGAGCAGTTTGCACACAGGAAAACCAAACGTGTGAAAGAAACTCACATCAACCATAAATCTGAGAAGGACTTCTCTAGGCCAAAGAAAGCGCATGTGGTTAACATCTATTTGGCAAAATGCAAATAGGACTAACTGGAACCAGTTAGCTGCACATTAACATCCAGGTGCTACTCATACCAACCTAAGCTGTCTCCAAGCTGGCATTGGTTCAGCCCATGTTTCAAGTGTCACCTGTAAACAGCCTCTTCAAAAACAAAGTATTTTGTTCAGCTACAGATCTCTCTCTTTTGTTGTTTTTACCTCTCTTTCTTTGCTTTTTTAATTTTTATTTTAGACTCTATAGTGTCATCCTGTGCTGGGGATGGCAACTTTCAACCTTCTGCCTGTGTTATCTTCCATCAAAAACATGTTTGTTGCTGCTGGGCTGGCTGTCATGACTAATCTGTATTCTGGTGCGCTCATCCTCATCCAGTGTACATCCCTTTGCTTCCTGCTGACTTCAGCCTGGATTTGGCTCTCTCAGGGAGATTGTCCCCAGCACATGCTCTAATGACAGCTTGTTACTTCAGCTCTTCCTGTTTCCAGTGGAGGTCCTTTTGCATTTATTTATCAGTTACACCTTGACACATTTATGCCATTGTCACTGTCCTCACATGCTTTTTGTTGGGTAAACTTGTTTTTTTACTTTGGTTTCCAGTCCTTGCTCATATATATGTGTATATACATATACTCGTATACTCATATATATACAGCCCTTTAAGTAATCACATATCTCCCTTCTCTAAGGCACCTCCATTCACCTGCTTCAGTAATAAGTTTTCCCTTTCCTTGCTGAATTGATCTTGATGTGACTTATATATTTGTCTAATTAATTTTTCTTTGTCTAAAGAAAAGATCTGGTTGCTAAGCAATAGCTATCTTCATGTTAAAAATTCAGGATAATTCAAATTTACAATTCTAGTCAGTAGTAACTAGTGCATAAGCTCAAAGAAGTTGGTTTTAGTTCTGCTAATAAGCATCAGCAAGGTATGCAGTTGGGTTTTTTTGTCTCGTTGTCTGGAGACATTTAAAACCCACCTGAATATGCTCCTGTGTGACTTGGTCTAGGTGACCCTGCTCTGGCAGGGGGATTGGACTAGATGATCTTCAATCATAAAACAATAAAAGCTGAATCATGGAATCACAGAATTGTTTAGGACTTTTAAGACCCCAAGACTCAGTACTGGGACCAGTCCTATTCAATCTATTCATGAATGGCTTGGATGAGGGATTAGGGTGCACTGTCAGCAAGTTTGCTGATGACACAAAGCTGGGCGGTGTCGCCGACACCCCAG
>JAOXOE010030229.1:0-13341 GCA_028565055.1 Phoeniculus purpureus | reverse complement strand
CATCCAACCTGCCCTTGGACACTGCCAGGGATGGAGCAGCCACAACCTCCCTGGGCAGCCTGTTCCAGGGCCTCAGCACTCTCATGGGAAAGAACTGCTTCATCAGATCTCATCTAGATCTCCTGTGTTCACCTAAAAAAGCCCTTCACATCCAACCACTGCAAGAAGCTCACCCCCAGGGCACCCCGCCAGGCAGAGTCATCTCTCTTCTACAGCAAATGAAAGCTCAGACTTCCACTTAATTTTAAATGTGGATCTCCCAGCTTCTGCTAGAGCACTGATACCAGTCATTAAATAACATCAGATCCTTCACGTGGAGAAAGAGGGGTGTATGTGCACGTGGCAACTTCCCTGGGAAGCAAAAGAACTGCAGGTTAAAGACACAGATCAGAAGGTTTTAACAGCTCTCCATCAAGCAGACTCATTCTGGGTTTGGTTTTGTTTGGGGTTTGACAGAAGCGAGAAGAGCTCAGAAATACAAACCCCTAAAGCCACAACTACCAAACTCAAGGTGTGCTAAATGCCCAGTTTAGGGAATTCCTTTCTCCTTCCGCATGAGATAACTGTGATCCGAAGAGGCGGAAGGTTTCCATACATCGTGTTCAACCAAATGAACCAACATCCTGCAGCGCTTCTACACTTTACCCGCTTCTTACCCCACCAAACTCTGCTCAGAGAGGAGAGCTCTGCTCCAGGGCTGAGCAAACAGCTCCTTGCTGCCTCTGCCACTTGTCCCAGTGTTTACTGTTCACATAGTTTCTCCATGAATCCTCCCACTCGATGCAGGGATGCAGAGCCCGTCTGGACAATCCCATCTGGGAGCTCCAGCCCAGCACCACTACTCCACTGCCCACATTCCTCTGCTGTGAGTGCAGCACCCAGTACCACCCACTCTCCCTTCGAGGGGAGGGAGGGACACAGGGTGACAGCCCCAGGCACGCTGGGGGACAAGGCCAGCTTTGGGAAGGCTCCTATTGCTACCATCACCTCCTGCAATGAAGAAAGAGGAGCTGGTTGGGGGGCTTTTCTGATTCGGGGTTTTTTCTGATTTGGGTTTTTTTTTTTTTTTTACAATTTGGGGTTCTTTTTTATGATTTGGGGTTTTTTACAATTTGGGGAGGGTTTTACAATTTGGAGGTTTTTTTCCCCCCACAATTTGGAGGATTTTTTTTTTACAATTTGGGGGTTTTGTCTGATTTGGGATTTTTTTTCCCTGATTTGGGATTTTTTTCCCCCCCTGATTTGGGGGGTTTTGAAGTTGTCCTTGTTTGGTTTTGGGTTTAATTCCTGCTGTGGTTTATAAGGATCCCTTCTCCAGGAGCAAATGTGATCCATGCACCACCCTGGGGTCTGCTCTGCAAGTCCCACAGGCAGGTGACTGGTCAGGACACCAGACAGGAGCCCTAAGTCCACAACCTGCAGCTCTTTCATCTCCCCAGCAGCAAAGAGAAAATCCAATTCAGCCAAACCGCTCGAAAACGGTGCCTTTGAAGTTCCTCCCCAAATCCATACTTTTGCAAAGGTAGGAGAGGTCTCCAGGGAGCGGCGGCCGACAACATCCACAAGTTTCTCATGACCTTACGGAGAATCGCCATGACAACACCGCTTCGATCCTCCAAACACACGGGCATTTTCATTTGCACTAGTGTGATCTGAGAAGAATTAAAAGAGCGAGATTCCCCGAGCTGGAGGAGTCACAACCGCACGGTGGCGGAGCCCAAGTTTCGAGGGAAACAGCCTCAAGTTTAAATGTTAAAGAAAACCCCAACACGCTCTGCGCGAGGCGCATGACCCAATTCATTATCAAGAATGGCAGTTGGCAAACCTTTTAAATAAAACATTAAGCCAGAGGTAATTGGAAGCCTTGTGGATTTTTGTTTTACTCAATTATTTTTCCCCCTGCTTCAACTTGGAGAATAAATATGCAGAAATCAAAAGAGAAAAGAAAATAAATAAACTCAACAAGAAGGGGTTCATTTCGTTCTCTCTCCGATGAAGACATCTGTACTCGAGCAAAACACCCTCAACCAAACAAAATATTTTATCTTAATCAAAACTTTAACGTCTTACAAGAATCTTCAAGGTTGTAGTATCTGCTTCAACATCCATTGAATCATCATCCCGCTTGCATGAAGCCCAAAACTCATGGTAGAAGAACCTGTGATACTCATCAACACAATCACAGAACATCAGGGATTGAAGATACCTCCAAAGATCATCCAGTCCAGTCTCTCTGCCATAGCAGGATCCCCTAGGTCCAGTTGCACAGGAACATGGCCAGGAGGGTTTGAAATGTCTCCAGAGAAGGAGACTCCACAACCCTCCTGGGCAGCCCATTCCAGGGCTCTGTCACCCTTACTGGGAAGGTGGTCCTTCTCACACTGATGTGGAACCTCCTCTGCCCCAGCTCACACCTGCTGCCCCTTGTCCTGTCACTGGGTGCCCCTGAGCAGAGCCTGGCTCCATCGTCCTGACACCCACCTTCACCAACATCCCATTTGAACACCCAGACCTACACCCTTTGCCCTCCAGCAGTCTCTTTCTCTCCCTCTCTGCCAAACCACAGCCTCACAAGACTGAACACAGTTTCCCAAAGCAGCCCAGGAGCGTTTTGGCTGAGGCACAGAGGTGCTGATCACCTCACAGGCAACAGAAACCCCAGTGCAGTCCATCTGCTGCAGGAGGAAGGTTAAACAGTCACCCAGCAACTCAACTTCTAAAGGATTCCAGCAGCTCCCGAGTTTAATTCCCAACAAGTCTGGATGTGCTCAGAGATCCCCTGGCTGGGTTTGGGCACCCTCCCTTGAGCCTTTTGTGTGAGGTTTCCTCACAGTTCTGCACAAAGGAAGGTCCTGGGTGTTCAGGTTCACTGGGGGCACTGTTTGTGTCCATGAACTGAATGAATGCAAACAGAGCTGGGGGAAAACGGCCGCTGTGAGCAGAGAGCACAGCTCTTCAGTGAGGTTGTGGGGTAGCACAGGGCACGTCGCAGCTCTTAAGACAGCGCTGCCCTTTGAACCCAAAGCAACTGCTGCAAGGGACAGGAACACACAGACCTGTTCTCAGCAGGGCCAGCGACCCTGGATCTTCCCGCTGAGCACTCAGTCGCCCTGCTGAGGTACAAACAGGCTCAACCGCAGCTCAGAAGTCAAGGTCCGACCCAGAGAAGGGAACTGAGCAAACTTGCACCAAGGCAGCTGAATCAGCTCCTGCATCTTCTACCCCTTCAGCTCAGAAGCAGATCTTTGACTCTGGAATCAGAGGTCCCAGTTACACAAGTTGGGGGACAAGCTGTTCCCTTCCAGTCACAACTTCACATAGCCCCTGGCACTGGAACCCTGCAGCCTGATATCAAATGACTCGTCCAAAGGTGATGCAGCTGCAGTTATATTCAGCTGCAGACGTCGCGGGGTCAGGGTGCAGAGAGCCAAGAAAGAGGCTGAGCGAGAGTTTGGTGGTTGGAAACAGACTTCTCAAAAACACTTCGCCTTCAGATTCCTGTCAGAACAGTCTCAGCAGAGCCTCCTGACCCGGGTTTGTTATTCAGACCACCTCTTAAATGAAGTGCCTTCAGCCTCTTACGAGGAAAAGTGGGATTGTGGCAAAGCTCCTCCAGGCGCAACGGCGAGCACCTTGCTCAGCTCTTCCAGGGGCCTTTGCAGAGCCGGCGATCTACGTAAACGCCAGTTGCAGAAAGAAAAAGCACTGAGCAGAGGAGGATTCCAACTACACAGACAGGCAAGCACAAACATCCAGGGATGTCTTCCTGATCCCTCCTTCACCAGGCCTTCTGTTCTCCCTGCGTCACCAGCACTAGCATCTCTGATCACACTTCAGCATCGAATTCCATAACCTGAACCTCCAAGGTCTTGCAGCAGCCCTCAGGAGAGTCAAGTGTTTCTCTCAGGCACTTGTGGACTCGCCCCGACTGCTTCGCAGGTTGCCAGGCACCACATCACCACTTGGGAGGCACTGAAAACACCAAGAGTAAGCACAAGTGTCTGCAGCTTAACTGCAGGAGGATTTCTTGCACAGCTCCACGTCAGGAGCAACGGGACACTGATTCTGTTTTCGGGATTCCAGCAAGGGGGGAGAAGGACAGAGCGGGAGCTGTGAACACTCATCACGCAGCCACCATCAGCAGTGACCAAGACGGGGCTGTGGTTGGTGCAGAAAGACACCAGGCAGACTGGTCACTGCGGGGGCTCGTGTGGGACCATGGGGTGTGCTCACGGACCGTCCCAATGCCGCCTCTCTGCCCAATACACCAGTGCTGCCACAGCGGAACGAAGTCCCAAGGTGGAAAACAACAGCCAAGGAGGAAGTCCTGTTGGTGAAATCTAGAACAGAGGCAGCAGACCTCTTGCAACAGCTCTGTGGCTTAGACCTTCCTGCTCAGCACCACAGACCTTGTTCTGCGAGACTCTCAGATTTATGGCTCCAGCGCCCTTCTGATTCCCAGGTGCCCGTGGCAGGGTGCTGAAGCCCCATCAGGGTGTAGGTTCTTTGGCAAGCTGATCCACAGAGGGTGTGAGACAGACAGAAAGGAGGAGCGGCTCCTTCGCTTCTGACTGATTCCTGTCGCGTTCTGCCTGGGCTGGAGGCTCGAGCCAGCTGCTGCAGGAGACATGTCAAGAGCCGCACTGAAAGCTGTGCCCCAAGCTGTTCCATAACCAGCCTTCCACACCCCTCTGTTCAAGGCAAGATTAAACACTGGCGGCGGATTGAGTGTCCCTGCAGCTGAGCCCCACTGCTACTGCTGCCTGGTCTCCCTCATTTGCATCCTCCCATCTGCTTCTGCTTTGTTTCCTGCTGCCCCACATGAACTATTATCTCCTTTCTCAGTCCTCGTCCCTTCCTTTCCTTCTCCTAGCACTTCTACTGTCACTGGCCTCTCGCTTGCCCCTGTCTTTCCCAGGCTGTCACACTCCTCCCTCCTCACCCAGCCTCAGCCACCACAATCCCTGCCTCACCTTGGCTGTGGCAGCACCAGGACAGGGTGGTGTCCACACAGGGTTCCGTGGGACCTCTTGCCTTGCCTCGTCTGTCCTCACCTTGGCTCTGGCAGCACCAGGACATGGGGAGTGTCCACACAAGGTTCTGTGGACCTGCTGACTTCATCACAGCCCCGATGTCCACATAAGCAGAGCAAAGACCCGCAGGTCTGTGAGGTCTGTGTGATGCTGCATCGCCCTGGCCCTGTTCATCAGGCGCGCCAACTGCAGACGGAAGAAGTCTGGTCTGAACGAGGCTTTTCTTTTGCAGCTCATGCAGTTACTCCTCTGTGCAGAGCTCAGTGAAACACCCCTGTGCCTTCCCCCGGCTCCAGGAACATCACAGAAGGCTCTGCTGACTGGCTGGCTGCTCTGTTTGAGGAGCACGGGAAACCCCAGGGAAATCATCACTCAGTATCTCACCCTGTGCAGCGGGCCCCCAGCAACGCAGCGCGGCCGCTTCAGAAAGGACAGGCCCCTGCATTAAATTCACTAGATGGCAGAGAGTGCCGCTGCGGTTTGAGGAGCCAGCAGAGACCATCCTGGTCACCAGGCTGTCCGAGCGGCTCCACACAGACATCTCCACACTGAACCACCTACCGCCTTCACAAGGGGCTGCCTGAGAAGAGCTGCTGAGGTGGTGAAGAGATTGTCCTGCCAAACCCGACCTTTCGGTGCGGAGAGAACCAACAGCTGCAGTGCTGAGGCTCATGCCAATGGCCGGCGCAGTCCCTGCACCCCTTGTTCACAGCTGTTTGGCAAATGAGAGCTCCTTCGGGCAAAGGGTCGGGACCACACTGCTGTCACTGGGCTCTCTCTGCACCCACACTTGCGCAAACAGGGGTCCTTTGCTCCCAACGCGACTTTGTCCCTCACATCTGGTGTCTCCCAACCCACTGCTGCAACCCACGGAGAAATTGACCTTCAGGCCCTGTTGCGCCTCGTTCCTCCTGCACCAGTGGCAAACAGAGAAGCCTTCATGGTCCTGAGTGTCTGAACTCATTAGAAAATCCCGTTACATGAAAGACTCCTTTTCCCATCAGTCAGGAACCTGCAGAACAATGGGCCAGAGCTTTGGCAACGGCACAGAGATGGCTGATTCATGCAATTACCCAACTCCACAGGCTGAACTAGTTTGCAGCAGAGTGATGACAGGACAAAAGTCCAGGCACTTGAGACAGGAGGCTGTGGGACCCCATTAACTCTGCAGCGAGCTAAGGGCAGGAGCACAGCCAGCGAGCGAGCCCCAGACAGACAGAGAACCTGAGCAAAGCAGCCAGAGGTGTCTCTGAAGGCAGTACAACTGGCTGAACACTCTGCAAAGGCAGGCAGGCAGACACAAGGCAGAGGACAACATCAAGAGATCTGTGGCTGTTGAGGGGAGACACCAGTGAAATGCCCTTGACATGGGGTCACAGGCAAAACCGCTGACAGCACAAGTCTTTGCACAGAGGGTCTCGGACAGGAGAAAAAGCCCCAGTACTGAGGAGGGCAGCAGTGGCTCAGACCCCTGCCCACGTGTGACAGCCGTGCGGGGCACAACAGCCAAAGCTGAAGGGACCGTGGAGTTCAGACTAGCACCAGATGCAAGGACCAGGCAGCAGAACCCAATAAAAAGTGGAACCCAAGCGAGCGGTGGGCACCAGTGTGAGAGAAGGGCACAAAGACCTCTGCACAAGGGACATGGGCAGGACAACGGAGCCGAGTCTGAAGCTCCCTGACAATGAAATCACAGCACCGCAGGGACGAGCAAGAGGAGAGCACAGCATCTAGTGAGAGCCCAGGCAGCACAAGCTGCAGAAAGTCAGTTGGCAAGAACAAGGGTTCCTAACCCCAGTGCAATGAACTGCAGTTACAGGTTGTTCCTCTGAGAGCCGCACAAATCAAGCCCAGGGGTTAACTGCTCTCTCTGAGTGATGCTGGAAGGTCCCAGACCCGGTGCAGCACAGCTGCAGGGAGTGGCGGAGGACAGGCTTCACACAAACCGCAGGTTTTGTGGAGTCAGATGGCCTCACACCTGGCTGCTCGCAATCGAGGACCCATCGCCTGACAGAGCGAAGTAAAACTCTTCCTAATGGAATCAGCACCCGCTGCCCAGTGGAACAGCCGCGCCGGTAGCTGCGCACTGAGCAGTCTCTCTGCAGCTCCCACCACAGAAAGTGGTGGGCACACCGTGTGCAGGATGTGGAAGCTCAGAAAGCTCCAGGGGATGAGCAGGAGACAGGAAACAGATGATGCTGCAGCAATGTCTGCCTCCGACAGGTCCGGTCTCTACCGTGAAGGGACTGAGCTGGTACAAGAAGAGGTTCAGGAACACGCAGCCCCCAAACCTGGCAGCAGTGGGGATCTATGGAGAGGAACAGGCAGAGAACAGATCAAAAAGGTCCTCCAGAGAGCATCTGGTCCAGCCTCCTGCTCAAGCAGGTTGCCCAGGACCATGTCCAGGCAGCTCTGGAGTATATCCAAGGATAGAGGCTCCACAGCCTCCCAGTGAAACTGGTGCCAGCTCTTGGTTGCCCTCACAGCAAAGAAGTGTTTCCTGATGTTCAGAGAGAAGCAGCGTCTGGCACCGCTGTTGATTCCAAGAGACAGCAGTAAGGCCCAGCGTTCCATGACAAGCCACCCGTAGCAGATACTGTCGCTGGGGAAGGGCAGGTCTCTGCCAAGCTGCGGGTTCTTCCTGCGCTGCCGCTGCACCAGCACATCGCAGCTGATCCGCAAGAAGTGCTGGAGGCAACCGTGGGGTTCACAGGGAGTTCATGCCACAGGAACTCTGAAGATGGCTTGTGAAGGCACTTCTACACCAGGCATGAGGAGCTTCTGCAGAGCAGGACACAATGCCTGGCTACAGATGGCCCCTACAGCCAGAGCAAACTCTGAGCGAGGGACCAGACCCCTTTGGCCTCACCTGCTCTGAAGAGGGACAGTTGGAAGCCAGGTGGCTGGCCCAGGAGAAGGAGCAGGTCAGTAGCCATAAGTCCTCCTGTACAAGGAGCCCCAGCACCAAACCTGCATCTTCACTGACAACGAGACAGCACTGTCACTGTATCAACAGCGGGACGAGAGGGTCAGAGGGTGGGGCGGCTCTCTGACACCCACTTCTGAGCATCTGGGTGCCTCTCACACTGAGCTCAGACCAACAGCGACCCAAACCTGACCCTGGGACAGACCAAGCTGCTCTTCGGGACAAAACAGGCATTGTAACATGGGCACCCTGTTCAGAAAGGAGCCCGAGCCCTCAGCCAGGAGCCTCACATACCTCACAGCCCAGAGATTCCCATCAATTAAATTGGAGCTGGCAGAGAATAACGTGGTTCTTCCCAGAGCAGAAATAAGTGCCCCTCAGTTCCACCTGCCAGAGGACCCAGGACTGGTCTCCAGCTGCAGCATAAACCCTTCTCCAGGTTCTTCCCACGGGTTCTCTCTTGGGGAGCCTTAGACCACAACCTGAGGGGAGATGGGTGGGTTCAGTTCACACAGGGCGCTCAGTCAGCAGCCAGACCCTCTGAACGCACTCTGCAGGCTGCCACCCCGGAATCCTTCATCCCCTTGCTGGAGCTGTGGGTTTGCTGCTCCAGCACAGAGGGGGCTCTGATGAAATCCACCAGCTGTTTGTGTTAGAAAAACGTTTGCTGTAAACACGGGGTCAGTTTCCTCCCTTCAGCAACAATGTTTGGCTTCACATCCTCTGCAGCGGGATGGGACTGGGTGTGCTGGACCAGACCCTTCCTCCTCCACCCCTCGCTGCTGCAGCCCTTCAGGGGAGAAAGGAGCAGCAGGAGGAGCCCTGGGCTCTGACCCCCACTACAATGTCTTTAAAAAACCCACCTCAGGCCCTGTTCGGCATTAGAGAGCAACTTCCTCTTCAGCTTCATATGCTTGGAGCCCGAGGCCTTGTGTTTCACTGCTGAAGAGCCAAAGCACTGCTCCAAGGTGCAGTGAAGCCACCACCTAACACACGGCCACTCGTGCTGCCTCGGCACGAGGGGAGGGCAGCAGGGAGGGCAGAGAGCCAGGGCAGGTGAAGCCAGTCACCTCTTGGGTAGCCACAGTTAAATTCGAGAGCAAGAAGTCAGATCCAGGGCTCTTTCTAAGCTACATCTGAGACAGTCGACGCCACCAAAGCCAATGATCTGGAGTCCCAGAGGTAACGGGCTTGGCTCGTGCTTCAGAGCTCAGCCTTGCACAGAGGGCATCTGGTTTAGGAGGTGGTTTGAGGACAAAGCCAGCAAGGCTGCAGCTCAGCGCCCAACAGTGTTGTGGTCCCCACAACAGCCGGGAAGGCAGTTTCCTGAGGGTGAACAGCACAAGCCAGAGCCCGACATGTGCCAGCCCTGCAGCACAGGCCTGTGGAACCGAGAGCCAAGCGGAGGAACCGGCTAGACTCATGCAAGTTTTCATCTTAAAAGAAGAGTGTTCTGAAGCGAGCAGTGACCCGCAGAGGCTGCACAAGCTCATGCCTGTTCCTGAGACTCCTCTGCTGCCCCAGCTCAGAGCAGAGCATCAGCACATCTGAGGAACAACGAGCACAACCCAGACCCGGGAGCTGCGGTAGCTGCTGCGGCCACAATAGCTTCGTCGCGTGACCAGCCTGGATGACTCTCGCACGAGTCACCCGAGCTCAGCCTGCAAGGGCTGGGCTTGCTGGTCGTCCTTATTGGAGGTTTGTGGTTTCTCTGGTTTCACCCCGCTGGACTGCCACCGCAGAAGATGACAGGACCCGATGGAACATCCCCCCTGCCAGGGCCAGTGGTTTATTCCAAGTGCTGCCATAGAGCTGCACGAGTGTCTCTGTCACTGGCCGAGCAGGATGCTGATGTGGTGCCTCCATACCACATGCGGGGCCCTATGAACCAAAGCCCTAACCGGAGCGATGGGCACAGCCTTCGGCTCTGATCTCAGCCCCACCACAGGGGAAGTTTGGCCTCGTGTTTAAGTCTTGGAAAACCCCCGGTCATGACGTCTGCTTTCTCTCACTTCCTAGTCTGAAACCGCCATCCCTGCTGCGGTTCCTTTGAGCAGCCCAGCCCAGCCCCCCCGAATTTGCATTTCTTTGTGCTCCGAGGCGGCTGGAGACCAGGGGTTTTCCGCAGTCATCTGCGCACAGGGATCTTCATACCTGCTCCTAAACCACATCTGCGTGGCTCTTCAGTACCTGCTAGCCCCTCACTAATTTCACACCTGCAGTCAATTCTGCCTCCGTTTCCCCTAAGCAGAGCCCGGCTGGGTGGGATCCAGGGCACACCAAAGCCAGTCGAACTCCCATTGACTCAAGTGCTCCCAGCCTGTTCCCGGGAGGCACCAAGTGGGTGAAGGTTCAGCACTTGCTCTGCCAACCTGCAGTTCCTGCCCTGGCTTGTGTTCTCCGGGGATTTTTATCCTGTCTCCCCTCAAGAGAATGGGGGCCCCACAGTTTTAAGGTCTCCCTGCAGGGCTGGAGGTTTCTTACTGCCCATAATCCTGTCAGAACCAGAGCTTTTCTAAGCCGCACGGCTCTGCCTCTCAAGTCTAACAGTGAGTGCCCGGGCTTCTGAGTGCCAGAGCAGTCTGGTAACACAGAGCTGGTGTCAGAACTGTCGTGCAGACACTCAGAGCTCTCACCGCAGCCATCACACATCAGCGCTCCCATACGTTTGGGTACAGCTGGAAGTTTCAAAACCTGAAATTCTAAGTTCAGATTAAATACAAATCTCTAGACATTAATTTTTTCCCAGAAGAAAAATCAGCAAGTTCTAGAATGCTTCAGATTAGAAGGACTTCCATGCCGAGCTCTCCCTCCAGACTTCTACTGGCACAGATGGAAACCTGCTTTTCACTGTCATCCTCTGCTGCAAACATTTTCTATGTTGTGCGCAGAACCAGTGTCCAAGGACAACACTCAGGCAGCTTAAACTTTCGAGTTAAGGGGATTCACCTGACACCAGAGGTCATGTCAGATCCATGCTCTGCTCACACTACTCATGCCAACAATCATAGAGCCATTAGGGACTGGAAGGGACCTCAAAAGATCACCCAGTCCAATCCCCCTGCCAGAGCAGGATCACCCAGACCAAGTCACACAGCCATTCTGTTGGTTAGAAAACACAAGGGCACCGATGCACCTTCCCCTTGGCTATCTTGTTAGAGGGTACATAGAGCCACCAAGAAATCCCCCCTTAACTAGCCCTGCAGTTAAATAAGTGGCCTTTGTCCAGAGTGGGACAGGTCAGGCCAAGCTCTGCAGAAGGTGGCTCTGGGTTCTAGACACTGAGCTGGTCTTGTGGCTGTTCCATCACAGGTGAAAACTGAGAATTGAACCTTAGCAAGTCTAAGACTGCTGAAGCTCTAAGACCAAGAACCTGCACTGGCACAGTACAGCTGGAGATGCCACCCAGCCAAGAAGAGACTTCCCTCTGTTTCACTCAGACCAGGACATCATTCTCTTGGTTCTTTCACACCGTGTGAAGCACCTCTCTCTGGGACAAGCGCAAGCAGAGTAGAGAGGTCACTGGGACAAGCGTGTTCAGATACTTCTTTTATTCCTTGAGAACAAACAGGATAACTGGGGTCTGTGACCCCCAAAGGGAGAGCAGTCATGTTCTCACCACCAAGATTCAGGGGGGAAAAAAAGCCTTCAAACCAAGGGAAAACCCAAAGCTGTCTCTGTCTCAGAGCACTGCAGTGGTGCCCACAGCAGAGGGGAAAGCGAGAGGCTGGCAAAGAAGAGGGAGACAGAGGGGCCTCTTGAAGTCCACTGGAGAGATTCCTACAGAGAACTGTTAGTCGGGGTGCCTACACAGTGCAGAGAAGGTGACAGCAGAGACACTGTACTTACAGTCCGCCACGGGTGTCCACCGGCAGAGGCTCTCAGAAGCACCACAGCGAGCACAGCGCGAACTGACAGGGCTGCAAGGAAAAAACCACCAACAAAAACAACCCTCCCCAGACCTCTTCAGTCTTGCTGAGGCTTTTAAATCCTCTCACCGACTGCTCCCTGCTGCTTCTCGGGCAGTCCCCCACCCCGCCTCGTAAACTAATTAACCCAGCGGACAGCAATTTACACCTCTAATTCACACAAAGCCTCCTCATCTCCCCAAACGGTGATGATCTCGGGTCGTTAGCTCCTGCCCTGCAGATGTGCTGCGTAAGGGCAGCGTAGCCAGCAGCCGGGCCGTACCCAGAGGGTCAATAAACCCTTCTGCTTCTAGACAGTCTGCCAGAGCTGCTGTTGTGACAAGCACACGAGCCTTTGCGCTTTGCATCTCCCTGGCACCACTTCTCCCCCTGTCTCACCAGCAGCTCGGTGCTGCTTGCACTAGAGCCACCCGCCAGACCGTGTCCCTCAGGTGACACTACCCGGCCCGGCTGCGATGCTCGGCTGTAAAACACCTCTCCCCGGGCTCTCACAGGCACCCGCACTAGGTGCAGCTGTTTCCGGCTAATTGGAGCCTTGTTTGAGACGGAGGGTGGCTTTGTCCACCTTCTATTTCACTCTTCCCTTTATCAAGAGCAGAGCGAGTTATTCAAGAGCATCTGCGGAAAGCTGCAGGCCCTACAAATTTAAACTGGGTGACAGCTGCCCAGGTCCCCATCACACAGTTCCATTCGTGTCAAGATCTCTAGCAGCATCACTTCTGCACAGAGACTGCAGGCGATGAGCCCCGTGAGCAGCTGCGATCACTGCAGTCAGTGCCAGACACTTCTCGCTGAGGAGCTGGGAAATTTCCCTTTCAGAAGATTGTTAGAACTGGAAACGTTGTCATTTTCCAGGTGAAACCCTAATTCCAACCACACTGCTCTTTCATCTCTCCTAGAGCTTCGTTAACTGCATCCTGGAGAGGAAGAGAAGGAGGTCTCCTCTTGGTGTTTCCGTGTTTGTGCTTGATACTGGCTGCAGGGACAAGGCTCTCCCCTCGGCGATCCGGTAGCTTCCCACCACAGCCCCATTCACTCTCTGTCGGACACTAAAGCTTCTCATCTGAAAAAGGATGAAGCCGTTCAGTAAAGATCAGAGACGTTGGTGATGGCTGCAGACGGGCCAGACTAAGGCACCGCAGCCCCGCCTGTGCGGCACCGTGAGGAAAGAGCAGAGAGAGTTTACACGGCGGTGGGGCAAGACACGCACAGCTCTCAGATGCGGGCGAGCTGCACCTTTGGGAGTCACCGAGGAGTCAGCGCTTCCTGTTCCGTGGGAGGGCAGCGCTCGCTGCTCAGCAGCTGTGCCAGATGTGCAGGCAGCGAGCACCTGCCTGACACAGCCGAACACGCTTCCGCTCGCTGTTCCCCATCAGTTAATGGCTTTAACGACTCTTGTCGCAGCTCTGTGCGGTCTGGTCCTTGGGTTCAATGAAACTGGAGCGGATTTGGC
>JAOXOE010030228.1:0-13342 GCA_028565055.1 Phoeniculus purpureus | reverse complement strand
AGGAAGAGGAGGCTGAGGGGAGACCTCATCGCTCTCTACAACTATCTGAAAGGACACTGCAGAGATGCTGGTGCTGGTCTCTTCTTACAGGGAATTAGCAAGAGAACTAGAGGGAAGGGCTTCAAGCTCCAACAGGGGAGGGTTAGATTGGACATCAGGAAAAAATTCTTCCTGGAGAGAGTGGTCAGAGACTGGAATGGGCTGCCCAGGGTGGGGGCTGAGTCCCCATCCCTGGATGTGTTTAGAAGACACTTAGAAGTAATGTTGTGGGATCTGGTTTAAGGGTGAACTTGTAGAGCAGAGCTGATAGTTGGACTCAATGATCCCAGGAGTCTTTTCCAAACTGAATGATTCTGGGATTCTGTGATATTAGAACACCAACAAAACAGAGAGAATTAATTTACCAATCTCTGATAGCTGGTTTGTCATACACAACCGTTTTGCAAATGTGGTGCATTTAAATCTGCAGACCGTGGGATACAAATCACTCTAAATTCAAGTCACGGACGGGAGCATAAATCTAGAAATGGGGATCAGACGAGTGTATTAAAACCACAGTGCTTTCTGAATAGCTTTTAATGGGAAACAAAATGTACTTCTTTCTTAACATCATACCTCCATCAACCTACACACACTGCTAAATGGAAAGATTTCCACAGTGAGTTTTATATGAAGCACTCTGTAGGACTAATATTTTGCTTTGGCATCAAATTCATATTTATTAAAACTGTAGCATGCTAATCCTTAAGCTATTCCACCCTGTGCAGTCACACAAGACCACATGATTCTGTGGTTATTGTATAAGAAGTAAGCAGTTATTAGTAGAAATATGTAGATTCTTCAAAGATTCTATTGCTTTTTCCAGGATTTGTAGACCTGCTGTCATACTGGGTATTACACCCTCAGCAGAGCAAAAAGCCTATATTCAGAAACTATCTCAGAAGGAAGAAATACAAAACTGTCAATAAATAATCTTGAGGTTGTGTTTTCATTTTCTAGGCCTGGAACAGATCAAAGTCAATGGAGTCCTTTGATTTTTTCAATATTATCCCTATGGATGACATTATCAAGGGACAGCTATGATACAGACTTTTCCATTGCAGACTGTGGCAAAGCAGATGAAGATGGACTTCTGGGAAATCCACTACAAAAGATGTGAGCCTCTTATTCTTTCAGAACAGTACAAACAGGACCAGGAATTGAATCTTCTGTAACTTCATAGCCTGAGTGTCATGTTTACTTTTTGATAAAAGCCAAAAGCCTGCTTCAGACACAGGCTGAAATGCTGAGTTGCTGCAAGACTCACTTCTCTTGCATTATCATTTCATAGTCTCAAAGCCAGACTTTGCATTTTGGGATTACCCAAATGTGCAACATTCTTCTTTAGCCCTTGTCTTGGTGCTTTCTCATGCCTGCAGGCTTGGCGCAAGGTCTGCCAAGTTTTCTGAGAATTGTTAATCTCCAATGCTAAACAGGGTTTGGATTTCTGTGGAGCCTACCAAAAGTTAAGACATCACAGAATCACAGAACATTAGGGATTAGAAGGGACTTAGAAACATCATCCAGTCCAATCCCACTACCACAGCAGGATCACCTAGACAAAGTAACACAGGAACATGTCCAGACAGGATTTAAGTATCTCCAGAGAAGGAGACTCCACAACTCCCCTGGGCAGCTCCTTCCAGGGGGACTAGGTGATTTTTCAAGGTCCCTTCCAATCCCTAATGTTCTGTGATTCTGTGAGTGTTTAGTACACTAGGATTTTTCTCTAGCCCTTCTTCCTCCACTGCCTGCCTGCTTGCAACTCTTCCTTGTTCTTCCCTTTCTACTTTGTAGGGTTTTTTAAAACAATTACAGGACGATAAAGACAAACTTAAAGGAGAGGACAAATCTGGGATCTTCTTTCACAAAATCCCCGTAGAATTTTGGCAACTAATGCGCAGCCCTTGCTCTGAAACGAAGACGAAAGGTTCACTGAGTCGCAGAAGCTTTTACTACCTGTCTGTTTAAACATTAAAATAAAATGTCCAAACTTAGAAGCTGCATCATTTCAGCAAAACAGAGAAAGGCAGGAAATGATAAAAATTGCACAAAACAACTACAAAAAGGGGGGGAGGTTTCATTTAGCAAACTCTTCCCTTCTGTGTCATTACGACTTTTGGAAATGTTTTTTCCAAGATTTTATCAAACCACCAGTGTTCTGCATGAGTCTAATTCCTTTGTAGAGTAACCCGCGTGAGACTGTGTCTGATCTGGGATTATCTAGCCTTTTTTTTTTCCCATACTTGGCAAGATCTTTCAGAAATTTTAGGGAACCAAGATAGCAACTTTGAAGTTAGATGAAACATAATCCTTGAATAAAATCAATATAAGATCCAAGGTTCTTGATAGAAATCATATACAATATACTTTAGAAAGCATAGCAAGGAAAGAAAGGATGCATAACTAATTCGAAACCTTAAGGGCTCTGAGAACAGTTGTTTTATCCTTGAAGATACACAAAAAACTTTCTATTAAACTATGTAGCTGTTCCATACAAAAACGGATATATGTATGTACTATATGGCACGTCATTGACTCATGACAACTAAATGTACTTTGCTTAGCTATGCCATGGCCACACACGACTTAAATCGATAAAACATACTTGGGCAGACGGGCTGCCCACGGAGGTTGTGGAGTCTCCTTCTTTGGAGATGTTTCAAACCCACCTGGCCATGTTCCTGTGCGACTGGATCTAGGGGATTCTGCTGTGGCAGGGGGATTGGGACTGGATGGTTTTTTGAGATCCCTTCCAACTCCTAACGATCTGTGATTCTGTCACTAAGGCCAAGCATAAGAGAAACTTTTAAATCTTAAAATGAATCTTGCAAAGTCTTAATGGCACCATACGTTAGTCTTAGGAGAAAAGACTTCTTGTTTCTTGTTTCTTTTTTACAGAAGGAATGGGAAGTGACAATTGTCCAGCAGTGGAGCCAGCAGGTTGTTTTACACAAGGACAGAATGAAATGAAAGAGAAAAAAAAGCCTTTGGGCAACTTTTAATATACAAAAGCAAAAAGTTACAGCCATCTGGCATTTTGACAGAATGGATCAACCACCCTCCTGCAGCTCCTTCTTTCTTTTTAATCTGCAAGGTTAACTGCTGGTCTGCCTGGCAGGGATTTATAGCAAAAACACAGGTTTCTACCTACTGAGCATGCTGCGTGTTTACCCCACTTAAAACAAAGATCTCAAGCAGTTTCACTGTCTGTTTAGAACCACAGAATCATTCAGGTTGGAGAAAATCCTGGGGATCATTGAGTGCAACTATCAACCCTACAGTGCAAGTTCACCCCTAAACCACATAAGCCAACACTACATCTAAGCGACTTTTAGACATATCCAGGGATGGGGACTCAACCACCACCCTGGGCAGCCCATTCCAGTGCCTGAAAACTGGAATTCCTGTGCTAGATCACTGAACATTACTAGCATTGGTCCAAGATTACAGTCTTCTCTTATACAAAAGTCCCGTTGAATCTAAAGGGATTTTGTATAACAGCGGTGGAATCAGCTTCATATTTGCATTCTGTCTGTATGAGATAAGAAGTGTTCACCAAGTGCTTTAATGGGAAATATTAAACTCCTATTATGTGGTAGCATGGGCTTTCATTTGCAAGACTGAAACATTATTGTATCTTTGGCTGGAGCAAATTCTACAGGCATTTCGCTGATGTGCAGGCTGCTGAATAGGAGTCACTCATTTGTGTTACAATGGCTTGTTTGCACTGGAACAAAAAATAAGAACAGCAACTACCAAAGCAACAGCAGGCTGTGTTTTCAGGTGGCTCATTTTCACTGCACGCAGAGCAGTCAGATATATACATATACATACATAGTAAAAAACCAGCATTTTTTTCCTTCAGGTCATGTAGCTCCCAGTGCCCACACAATTCCCTTAAGCTTCTTCTCGAATTCTTAGGATTCTTGAAAAACAAAACCACAAAAATCTTCATGATGAGAACAGTTACAGCAGCATATAATGTGTCTTCCCCTGTGTTATCTATAGGAAGCCAGAAATATCTTTTACATGTAAAACAAGACTGGTTTGCTCATAAGAGACCAAGGAATACAAGCTCTGTTAGATGTCTTAAAACTCAAAAGTAGTGTAACTCAGTTTCTTCTAAAATGACAGTGAGATTTACAAATTCTCTTTACGTTCAGATGTCTGTAAATATAGCACTCAAGATGAAGATTAGATCTAGGTTAGATGAACCTTAGATGTCTTTTCTAAGGTTAGATGTTTCTTCTCATATGTAATTAGCGACAGAAGCAGAGGGAAGGGCTTCAAGCTTCAACAGGGGAGGGTTAGACTGGCTATCAGGAAGAAATTCTTCATGGAGAGTGTGGTCAGGCACTGGAAAGGGCTGCCCAGGGTGGTGGCTGAGTCCCAATCCCTGGATGAGTTTAGAAGTCACTTAGATGTAGTGTTTGGGGATCTGGTTAAGGGATGAATGTGTAGAGTAGGGTTGATGGTTGGACACAATGATCCCAGAGGTCTTTTCCAACCTGAATGATTCTGTGATTCTTAGATAAGGGTTACTTTGAGTTTATGTAGGTTAGATGAACCTTACATGAAGGTTACTTTGAGTTTATGGGGGAATTTTTTTCATGCTTTAATTTTCTGGAGATTATTTGAGCACAGAAAAAGTTGTTAATATAAATTAATCTAGATTAAATTAACATGTACTCTCTAATATCCAGAAGATAGTACTTCTTAGGAATTTGACATTATGTTCTGCATCACAGAAACACAGAATCTGGCAGGGGGATTGAACTAGATGATCTTCTGAAGTCCCTTTCAATCCCTAATGTTCTGTGATTCACCCTGAAAGATCATCCAGTCCAATCCCCCTGCCACAGCAGGATCACCTAGATCTAGTAACACAGGAACGTGTCCAGGCAGGTTTTAAATGTCCAGTACGGCAGCCTATTTCCCAAAGGATGACTTACAAGGCAGCTATGAATCATCACATACTTTTAGAGAATTACACGTATGGGAGTGTAGGTGTTGAAACTCATTTACTTGTTCTAAATTGAGTTGTTTAGGACTTTGTTGCTCTAAATTCAAGAAGGAAACAGTATCTATTCCTTTAATAGCAACACAGCTGAAACAGAGAATATCAAAGCGTCTTTGCTTAACTGGCCAAATATAGTAATCAAGATGCAACAATAATCAGGAAACATGCAGCAATCTGAAATAACTTCTAAAAGTGCAAACATGGCAAAGGTAAACTCGAAATTCATTCCAGCCCATTAAGGTGTTCAGCCTCGAGTGAAAGGAAGTTTGAAGGGAGTGGAACATCTCCCTGCTGAGGAAAGGCTGAGGGATCTGGGTCTCTTGAGCTTGGAAAAAAGGAGACTGAGTGGTCTCATTAATGTTTATCAATATGTGAAGGGTGGGAGTCATGAGGGTGGAGCCAGGCTCTGCTCAGGGACATCTAATGATAGGAGAAAGGGCAATGAGTGTGAGCTGGAACAGAGGAGGTTCCACATCAATATGAGAAGGAATTTCCTAATGGTGAGAGTGACAAAACACTGGAAGGGGCCACCCGGGGGGGTTGTGGAGTCTCCTTCTCCAGAGATGTTTAAAACCTGCCTGGACATGTTCCTGTGCAACCTGATCTAGGGTATCCTGCTGTGGCAGGGGGATTGGACTGGATGACCTTCGAGGTCCATTCCAATCACTAATGTTCTGTGATTCTGCTCAAATGGCTAAGAAAAATGAAGGAACTGCATTCTTAAAGTTTTTAAAAAGCCTATTTGTAATGATGGGAGTTCAAAGTTGTTGCTTTGGTTTCTGAATGATATTTTGTATTCCCTGTGCTACTTAGGCTATGAAATCAGTGTTAAAATAAACAGATAAACTATTTACCTTGGCTTCCTTCATTACTCTAGCACACAGTTAACTCAGAAAGGAGAGAAGTAATCTGAAGTAACATCCCCATTCTCAGCTTTTTGAAATGTACAGTCACATCCTCAGGAGTTTTGCAGCTGATGGTCATCAGAAGGGACACTCAAACCTGAATGCCAGAGGCAACACTTCACAAATTCTGCTGAAGAATATGCACAGTGCCCTTCCCCAAACCTCCCATTGCTCCCTGGACACAGAGCCACAGCTGCAGCAGTGACCAAGAAATTAAGTATAGGCCAAGCAAGCTCTGTTCTAAGGAACCCACAGTTCAGCTTTTGTTTGTTGCTACTGCCATATGAAAGGAGCATTTGCAGTTCTAGGATTCATTTAGAAGAAATAAAGGCACAAAAAAGAATCATGCACAAGGGAAGAGGAAATGAATTCCATATACCTGATTCAAAGGTGTGTTTGAAAATAGTTTCCAACTATGTCCATACCACTGTGAGTCTGCACTTCGTATTTGCACTCTTGTCTACAAAGGACACTGGAAAAATGGAAGAAACCAGCTATTCTGGTTTTCTTTTTATTTTTTTATCAAGTGTATTGACAGAGTGGACTCCCAAGTACTAGACCTCTATGTTCTAGATGAGAAAAAAGAGTTGGTACTATACCCACAGAAACTAGTGAAGCTACCAGAAATCCTCATTAATGTTGGTAAATATGTGAAAGGTGGGTGTCAGGAGGATGGAGCCAGGTTCTGCTCAGTGGCATCTAATGAAAGGACAAGGGGCAGTGCGTGTGAGCTGGAACACAGGACGTTCCACATCAATATGAGAAGGCGCTTCTTTATAGTGCCAGAGCCCTGGCAGGGGCTGCCCAGGGGGGCTGTGAAGTCTCCTTCTCTGGAGACATTTCAAACCCGCCTGGATATGTTCCTGTGCAACTGGATCTAGGGGACCCTAGTATGGAAAGTAAAAGCCATACAGGTCAATAGATTCTGTAGAATACATGCAGTCTGGCTGACAACCACTGGACTGTTTAGGTTACTTAATGTCTTATATGATAATTACCTGATGTTTATAGAACAACTAATAACTCCAGAGAAAGTAATGGAACAAGCTGACAGAATGCAAACACAATGTACTGTGAAGTCATTGTAATTACCATGTGGTTCCTCTCATGCTACAGCCAGAAACTCTTCTAATATCAGAAAGAACTTTCTCCCCACATGTGCTTTCTGAAGGAACACCAGCTGACTTGGGAAGACTGATCTGCTAGCTGGTATTCGGAAAATAAAAGGTACTATTTAATCAAAGGTGGTGGTCTTTAGAACAATAGGGATCACTAGAAATCTTTCTCTGCTCTTCAGAAATATTCCCTTCAGAATGCTCTGCAGGGAGACAGAGAGAGACACTCTTTCTCTTTGTAGGCAAACACCATCTTGTTTCGGTACATTTCCCTTTTCCCTTAACTTTAAGCCACTGACACAGTAGGTGGTTGAGCCAACTGGAACAGAGCTGTGTGTGTTCTCTCATGTAGTGAGGCAGGCATTTACCATCGTCCTCAGATCTCACAGTTCAGCTGTGAGACTAATTTTCTCCTGCTAAGGAAAATCTTTTACCAGAGGTAAAAAATAAAGAACAAAATAAGAAAAGCTACCAAGGGATCTGGTTTAGGGGTGAACTTGTGGAATAGGATTGATGGTTGGACTCGACGATCCCAGGAGTCTTTCCCATCCAAAGTGATTCTGTGATAATCTTTTTGTTAATGGTTATGACCACATCATGGGTTTTAATTCTGAGAAATCCAAGGATAAAGAAGGGTCTGTTTTCTGAGTATTGGTACTATAGATCTTTGAAATCCAATTTAAATAAATAATTATGAGTTATTATTAAAAAGTCTCAGTTACAACACAGAACTAACAGATGAAAGGGATAAAAAGTTTCATTAAAAAGTGCTAATAAGAAGATTTTTTCATGAGATATGACTACAGCTGTTTGTAGTAGGGTTGATGGTTGGACTGGATGATCCCAAGGTTCTTTTATAAGCCCTTTCAATGAACCTTTCCAAGAACATCTTCACATGCAAGCATCTAAAACTTTCTGTAACAATACTCTTTGTAGTGATTATGATGTAAGTCAATTTAAGAATACACCAAAATAATTTATGTAATGACTAATACGAGAAAATCTGCAAATAGAATGGTTTACAGCATCCTGGGGTTGATCAGAAGTGGGGGAGGCTGTTAGTACATCAAGAGAGGTTCTCCTTCCTCTCTACTCTGTCCTGGTGAGACCACATCTGGATGATTGTGTGTGACTGGATCTAGAGGATCCTGCTGTGGCAAGGGGATTGGATTGGATGATCTTTGTAGGTCCCTTCCAATCCCTAATGTTCTGCTCTGATTCTGTACTTTAGGGAAACAAACTTGTACCATTCTATGTCCAGATTCAAAGGCCACTATAGGTGACATAAAACCCTCAAAAAATTTTTTGTTTCACACACCTTGAATTAGAAATTTAAATTCTTTTAATATCTTAGATGCATTACCTGTGTTAATATAGCAGTGGTATTTATAACTTTGTCTTTCATCACAGTCTGTGAAGCAAGCAAAGGCTAATTCCCATTTTAATTAATTATTAAATGAAAATCAGAAGTCTGAATAGAAATGAAGAGTGCTGTGACAGCTGGTTCACTCCTGCTTGTGTGTATCTAGTATCATTTGTTCTCTATAATACTTTGTTCTTCTAACAGTAATGAAAAATAATCCGTAGTGTACAGACCAGATAGTCCTTTCACAACATAAATAGTACTGAATGTCAGGAACACAGGATGAACTTCAACTAATCCCATTTGGTAGCGGAGAAACTTCATGCAGATACCTGTATTCTTCCCCATATACTTGAGATAAGATACGTGATATCCCCAGAGGAGATTGCAAAATGGAAGAAGGTCATGCAGACCTGTAAGAAAAGTGTTTCTAAGGAAATGTGTGTAATATAAAGTAATAAAATGCAGCAAAGGGTTTCTGAAAAGTTTAGTGAATCAGTGGTTTAATGTAATGGCTCTTTTTTTAAGTGCAGAGAAACCAAAGCCAAACTGAACTCTTATATGACAGGGCCATTTGTAAATATGATTAACGAATTCACTTGAGCTTCTTCTCTTGTAATTTCTGTGGTAAGCTGTCTTCATTGATATTCTATGAAATTAACAGAGCATTAGGTTGAACAGTGAGTCCTAGCGGACCCATCCAATATATTTGACACTGCTCACCACGTGAAAGGGAATTGAAATCTACAGGATAACATGATCCTGGCTGGTATCAGGAATCGCGTGGTCAGCAGGAGAAGGAAATTATGTTGCCTTGTACTCGGCTCTTGTGAGGCCTCCTCTCAAGTACTGAGGTCAGTCAGTTCTGGACCCCTCACTATAGGAAAGACATTGAGATGCTGGAGCATGTCCAGAGCACAGCTACCAAACTCATGAGGTGTTTAGAGAACCAGTCACACAAGGACAAGCTGAGGGAGCTGGGCAGTTTTATTTGGCGAAGAGGATGCTGACAAGGGTCCTTATTGCCCTTTACAACTCCCTGAAAGGAGGCTGAAGAGAGGTGGGTGTTGGCCTCTTCTCCTTAGTAACTTATGACAAGTACAAGGGAAATGGTCTAAATTGATGCTGGGGAGGTCTGCACTGTGTATTAGGAAGAAATCGTTTACGGAAAGAGCGGCTTGGCACTGGAAGGGCCTTCCCAGGGAGGAGGTTGAGTCACCATCACTTGAGGTGTTTAAGAAATGTGTAGACAAGGTGCTTCATGACCTGCTCTAGTGGCAGGGATGGAGGGGGTTAGTTGATCAATCAGGTATTTAGGTTTTTTGTTGTTGTTGAGTCTGGTTGGACTCAGTGATCTGGGATTCCAACCGTGATTATTCTGTGAATCTCTGATAATGCTACAGATACCTCTTTTCTGAGCATCTTGGTTACTGACGTTGTTCAATTTTTACTTTTTTTAATACATGTAAATGGAACTTTAGCAAGTCAGCTCCTGTAATGGAATTGATTGATCCCCTTAACGTTTCAAAATGACTAATGACCATGCTTAGAAGCATGGTCTTAATGCATGACACGAAGGTTTCATGTCAGAAAAGTACCAGAATAATTTCAAGCACAAAGTTTTTCCACTTCAAATTTGAACTAGCTGGAGGTTTTTGTATTTTACAAGTTCAAATAAATAAACACTCAAATAATATTAGAAGTAAAGACTCAGAAACAAATTCAAGGGAAAAGCCAAAGTGACAGTCAGGGTGTTTCCTGTTGTGAAATACTATCAAATAAACTTTCGCTGGAAGGTTCTTGCAGAAATAGTCTTAATTTCAATTTGAGATCTGATAGCCATATGTTCCTTGTTCTAGGTATCTAGTAACTGCACAAAATCAAATTGTGCAGCCTGCATGAGAGGATTTTCCTTCTGACTAAGTCTGTAGGCATGGAGTAATGTTTTACACTGACAGCTGGTGAGCAAGCTAATACACAGATGTCTACACTCTAGGTGTCTGATTCACGAAAGGAGTCTTACCTGAAATGCTCATCTTGGACAGGATCTGTCTCATTGAACTCTAAACTTTCAAAACTTAGACATCTGTGATTGAGAGCCTCACTCGAACTTTCTTCTATTTATAGTTAATGGAGATGAAAAATTACAAGTTTTCTTATTCTAAGATAATATTTAACACAGACCAAAACAAACACTCTCTAGAAGCCTGCAGTGAGAACAATTTTTCTGTACAGTTTGGCATCTGGGCAAGAACAACCTCAGGTACCAGTACTGGGTGGGGACTGACCTGTTGGAGAGCAGAGTAGGAGAAACGAACCTGGGGGTGCTGGTGGACAGCAGGATGACCAGGAGCCAGCAGTATCGCCCTCTTGTGGCCAAGAAAGCCAACCACCAGAAGGAACTTCTTCCCAATGAGGGTGACAGACCACTGGAAGGGGCTGCCCAGGGGGGTTGTGGAGTCTCCTTCTCTGGAGACATTTCAAACCCATCTGGCCATGTTCCTGTGCGACTGGATCTAGCTGATCCTGTTGTGGTGGGGGGGATTGGACTGGATGATCTTTTGAGGTCCCTTCCAATCCCCAATGTTCTGTGATTGCTTTTACCCTTACTGAGGAACCTGACATTCATGTTTAGCGAGGGCCTTGTGCCAACTTCTAGTGCAGTAATTGCAAGATGAGAAAGAGCACAATAATTTATCTGTTTATGCCCTGAGCAGAGGATGGACCTGAAATCCTGAAATTATTCCTTAAAAAATAGTGTCAACACAGCTGATGTTACATGTGACATTTTTGGTTTTGAATTGCAAGAGCTCCTCTCTGTTTGCAGAGGAGGTAAATTTGCTGTTATTATGACCATGGGTGCATGACTGTTTCAAAATACTGGGAGAGGGCAATGAGCCAAAATCATTATCTTCACTTGAAGTGTTTAATACCAACATAAATATTGGAGGGGCATGAGTGCCCAAGCCATCCCTCCAGGCTTTATGCATCTGTTTATGAAGGTCCCTGCTGTGCTGTCAGTTAGTTCCCATCATGACTACAGCCCAATGTTGTCAAGGAAATAATAACCTAGAGTCTTCTACTGGTTATCAGTTTGGGACAGTGCTTAAAGAACAAAGGGGTTGATTCTTCCTCAAATACTGCTATATAATTAAAATTGTTATTAAACAATTAGCAAAATTAAAAATAGAAATCAGGCTGCTTTAGATGTTCATACCGCCTGTGTATTTCCTTCAGCACTAAATTCTTTAGTGCTCACCGAGTTACTACTCATAAAAAGAGAAAGTGAGAGAGAGAGAGAGATACACATATTTATATTATATATATATCTCAAAGAATCACAAAATCATACAATCATTCAGGTTGGAAAAGACCCCTGGGATCAGCGAGTCCAACCAGCAATCCTACTCTGCAAGGTCACCCCTAAACCAGATCCCCCAACACCACACCTAAGTGACTTTTCAACACATCCAGCAACAGGGACTGAACCACCACTGTGGGCAGCCCATTCCAGGGCCTGACCACTCCCTCTGGGAAGAATTTCTTCCTGATGTCTAATCTAACCCTCCTCTGTTGAAGCTTGAAGCCCTTCCTTTTGGTTCCGTTGCTATTTCCATGTGAAAAGAGACCAGCACTAATATCTCTACAATGTCCTTGCAGACAGTTGTAGAGACCGATGAGGTCTCATCAAAGCTTTGATGACATATATTGATGAGAAACTGACATGCACTATCATCTGCAGCGTTCATTAATGAACTGCACTAGTCTGGCACAGCTTTAACATATTACATCAGCCCTAAAAATTGTAAACCCCTAGTCCTTAGAGATTAAAAGCTAAATGCCGAGTGTTTGTCCCACATTTAACAATCTCTACTCCTTTACAATCTCTACAGAGTGGAGAGTACCACATAGTAATGTTAGTTTTGTATACGAAAATCACCATAGCTCTTTTAAATTTCATTGCCTACTTTATGGAACTTTGGAAACAATTTGAGAAATACATCTCACTGCTTAGAAAAACCTGAGCAAGGAATTACCACCAATAATTTGATTGGAAAAAAGATGTAAATATTTAGGGATTGTGTTTGAGAAAATGTTGCACTGTTTGCATACTCCACGTTTCTCTGTGAAAGCAGAACATTCTCTATGCCCTTGATTCCTCAATGTGCTTAATGTATTCCTGGCAATGGTGTGTTGCAACAAATTCTGTCTCCCTCAGGTGATTCTGTACCATGAAGTAATGAAAAAAGGCGTTAGCTTCTATCATCCTTCTAGACCAGAGACTGAAACCTTTGACCAGTGGAAATATATGTATATTATATAAATATATATGTTACACATACATATTTCTAAATCTCTATACATATATGCATATTATATATGGATATTTCATAAATATATTAATTGTACATGTGTTGATTTATACACATATATGGATATTATAAAGATATACAAATTTATATGTTTGTAGGCTTATGTTTATAAATATTCATATAATATATACACACTACATTGATATACATATATTTATACATATATGTAGACACTAGGAAAAATGGTTCAGTATCACCATGAGGCTTGATGATAGACCAAATCAAGTCACCATACTAAACCAAGAGAATAAAAATCATAGAATCATTTCCGTACAATAGAAGCCAAGAAATCTTGGCTTATTTTTGTGTAAATTATCGAGAAATAAGGAAAATGATCACAGATCAGAGTCACAGAACATTAGGGATTGGAAAGTACCTTTAAAGATCATCCAGTCCAACCCTCCTGCCACAGCAGGATCCCCTAGATCTAGTCACACAGGAACAAGTCCAGGCAGGTTTTCAGTGTCTCCAGAGAAGGAGACTCCACAACCTCTCCAGACAGCCTGTTCTAGTGCTCTGTCACC
>JAOXOE010030227.1:0-13344 GCA_028565055.1 Phoeniculus purpureus | reverse complement strand
GAATCACAGAGCATTAGGGATTGGAAGGGACCTCAAAAGATCATCCAGTCCAATCCCCCTGCCACAGCAGGATCCCCATGATTTCTTGAGAGACAGGAGGAGGGTTGGGTTTCCTTTTAGGGGTGCTGCAGGCAGAAAGAACCTTGCAAATCCTAATTGCCACATTAAAATGCATCTGTAGAGACAGAAACCCACTCAAGATTGTTCGATAAAAATAACTAAGATACACAGGGAATGGAATCCACCACCACCTCAGCGAAGCCACAGGAATCTCTTTCCATTGTAAATACACTCCGTACGACGATGCCAGCTCTCGCAGGGGTGATAGTAAAACATAAATCATGCTAATTGGTAACAGGAGCCACCAAACAATGAAGAGTGGATAGAGATGGAGCCTTGGTGCTCTACACATACAGAGCTGTGTCTGAACTTGAAGCAGTTGCTAGGGTGGCCAGAAGGGAGACTTTACACTCTGCTGACATCGTAGGAAGAGGGACTTAAACCTGGGACAGAGTTTACAAAGATAACCCATCCACCCACCTATTTTGTTGCTAGCTGGCCTACAGGTGCTCAGTGTGGCTGTAGTGGAGTTGCCATCCCTGGAGATGTTTAAGGACAGACTGACCGTGGCCCTTAGTGCACTGGTCCGGCTGCTGTGGTGTCAGGTTGTGGGCCGGGCTGGATGATCCAAGAGGTCTTTTCCAGCATCAATAATAACAATAATTCCATTGCAGCTGAAGTTTTTGTAAGATGGCTCTTGTGTCCTGAAAGTTATTCTAATAGCAGTAGCTGTCTAAAGTGGAAGGTTCAGTTGGATGTTAGAAAGCTCTTCTTCATGGACAAGGTGATCAGCGGAACAATGAGGCTGGGGAAGGGACTGGAGGGAAAGGCTGATGAGGAGAGGCTGAGGGAGCTGGGGACGTTCAGCCTGGAGAAGAGACTCGGGGGACCTTCTCCCTCTCTACAACTCCCTGAAGGGAGGCTGGAGTCAGGTGGGGGTCAGGCTCTTCTCTCAAGCAACCTGAGATGTTGATGTGGTTTCAAAATGGCACTGTTCTCTGTTTGGTTTTTTAGCTTGGTCTCTGGGATCCTGCTCTGGCAGGGGGATTGGACTGGATGATCTTTTGGGGTTCCTTCCAATTCCTAATGTTCTGTGATCCACCCACACACGTTGGATTATGACAAAGTGCCTTGCACTGCAAACGCTCCACCATCACGAAGACAGCATTTCAATAATTTCTTTTCTATCTACAGATTTCATTACTCTGGGTGATATTTTATGATGTGGAGCAAAAAAGGTAATGAATCTTTCAAACACTGTCCTCAACTATGCACTGAGGTAATTTTTTCTTTGCCAGTTGGGAGTTGATTCCCTTTTTTAACATGTCTGCTCAATGCTTCTGTCCTTATTAAAGCAGAGGATTAAACCAGTGCCTTCCAAATTGTGACCATTGAGAGTGCTCCAAGTACTGTCTGGCCCCACCCTGAGTGCTGGGGGCAGTTCTGTGCCACTCACTTCAAGAAAGAGATTGAGAGGCTGGAGTGGGTCCAGAGGAGCAATGAGGCTGGGGAAGGGACCGGAGAGAAAATCTGAGGAGAAGAGGCTGAGGGAGCTAAGGGTGTTTAGCCTAAAGAGGAGACTCAGTGGGAACCTTCTCCCTCTCTGCAACTCCCTGAAGGGAGGCTGGAGTCAAGTGGGGTTAGGCTCTTCTCCCAAGCAACCAGCATATCAGGACAGAGGGTAGGGCCTGAAGCTGCACCAGGGGAGGGTTAGGCTGGATGTTAGGAAGCCCTTTCTCTTGAAAAGGGTGGTCAGAGTATGGAATGGATTGCCCAGGGCAGTGGAGTCACTATCCATGGAGGTGTTTAAGGACAGCCTGGCTGTGGCCCTTGGTGCCCTGGTCCGGCTTCTGTGGTGGTGTCAGGTCCTGGGCTGGGCTGGATGAGCTCAGAGGGCTTTTCCAGCCTCAGTGATTCTGGAGCTTGCCAAGAGCTTGGTTAATGGCAGCTGTCCCTAAGGAGTGACTCTGAATTGTCTCGATGGTGACTTGGACTATAGTGGGACAGGCTTGCCTGACTGCAAGGTGTGTGCTGCTATGCTAATGGCTTTTGTTGTGCTCAATGCTCTCTATGAGCACCATGAGCTGAGACAGATGACAGAGCTATCAAACTTTGCTGAAACACTCAGTAAAGCCTCCAACACAAGACGGACATCAAATTGTTGGAGCAGGTCTGGAGGAGGCCACAAAGATGATCAGTGGAATGGAGCACCTCTCGTATGGTGACAGGCTGCAGGGGTTGGGGCTATTCAATGTAGAGGAGAGGAAGCTCTGGAGAGACCTTACAGCAGCCATCCAGTACTTAAAGGGGGCCTATAAGAAAGTTGGGGAAGGGCTTTTCACAGGAGTTTGTATTGACAGGATGAGGAGAAATGGGTTTAAGCTGGAAGAAGGTAGATATTAGGAGGAAATTCTTTACAGTGAGGGTGCTGAGGCACTGGAACAGGTTACCAGGGATGTTGTGGCTGCTTCACCCTGGAAGTGTTGAAGACCAGGTTGGCTGGGGCCCTGAGTAAGCTGTTCTAGTGAAGGTGTCCTTGCCTGTGCAGGGGGGTTGGAACTAGATGATCTTTAAAGTCCCTTCAAACTTAAACCATTCTATTATTCTATGAATGTCACAATAAGCACCTAAATTGATGGGTTGCTCAGCCTTGACACAGGAGAAGCAGCCAGGGTCTGGCTGAGATGGACACCAAAGCATTCACCATAACCAGTAGGTCTGCTGTCCTGTAGGAGTGGGGAAGCCAGATGTTTTACCCGATTGGACTAGATGATCTTTCGAGGTCACTTCCTGTCCCTAATGTTCTGTGATTCTGTGACATCCTTCTTCCTTGGAGCTGTTGACAGGACTAGGACCAAACCCATCACAACCCTGAAACACTTGGAAATCAAAGCCACATGCACTGTAAAACTTCAGAACAATGTAATGTAGTGTAAAGCCTAAAACACTGGAAAACTATGATTTCTTCCTCTTCTCACCCCCTCAGAAAAGCAGTTTGTGATGTTAAGTAACTAATTATCAGTTAGTCCAGACACACTTGATGCTAAATCTACCCCTGCACCCTCATCAGCCAATGCACTTCTATTTAGTTGATGTTTTGCTTCTTCCTCCAGATGACACTGGCCCTTCCATCTTATTTATTTCCTCTTGAATCACAGAACATTAGGATTGGAAGAGACCTCAAAAGATCATTCAGTTCAATTCCCCTGCCACAGCAGGATCCCCTAGATCAAGTCACACAGGAACATGTCCAGGTGGGTTTCAAACATCTCCATAGAAGGAGACTTCACAACCCCCTGGGCAGCCCCTTCCAGTGCTGTCTGTAAAATCCCTCCCTGCTTCCACTACTTTTCCTCCATCGATTTGTCAACCTCTCCTGAAATCCCCTCGAGTGTCTACGCAGTCACCCCACAGTGTGAATGCAAAACTCATGTTTGCTGGGGCAAGCTGTTCTTTGGAGTTGTACTCTGATTCCATCGACCACTAGGTTGCTTTCAAATGTCCCTATGTAAGAGGTACTTGAGAAACAAATAACTCTGGTAATTGCAGACCTTGTGTCAGACTCTGATTAACAACAAGAGAGATGGCTCAAACAACTGTAAGCCAATGGAAGAAAACTCGTGAACAGGGTAGCAGGAGGAATCCTGCACCTGGTAATGCCCTGTATGGGAATGGAATATGCAGAGCCTGACAGCATTAGAAGTTTTCCTCCCTCAAGGACTGGCTTATGAAAAACACCAGCCAGTAGCCAGTGTAAAAGGGAGAGATTTGAATGGTGAGGAGCTGTTTCACCACCAGCCCTCCACAGCCTGCAGCCAAAACGAGAGACTGACACAAGGGCTGCTGGAGACACCAAAAACCTGCGAAGTTAAGGAAGCGAAGAGGGATCGATCACCTATCACCACCACCACACTCCCCACGGTCCATGAGGCCAAAACTGAGTGAAAAGACAGCCAGAGAAACTAAGGAGTTTCTCCAGAGATCTGCAGCTGAGGAGAGAGGCTGGTGGGGAGCCAGAGGCTGCAGTCTTGAGTAGTGATCTGACTCCTTAACTCTCTTTCCTCCCTTTGCCCTTTTCCCTTCTTCTACTCTCAGTTGGGCATCTAGTAACTTCAGTGATTTCTGTGCCTTCAGATTTCAGAATCTGATAATCTCAGTGAACTTTGACTTTCATGACGCCTTGGGGTGTAAATGTTCTTCACTTGACCCCAGGTGAATCCACGAGTCTGAGTCACTACCTTCTCTAACGATCGGGATGCAACATCTTGCAATGACCACACAATCTAAAGCTCTAGAAATCCAAACAGACCTGAAGAAAATCCTCCCTTCTCTGCAATTGCTGCCTACAAATTGTTCTTTTGTTGATTAATAATGAAAACAGTATATAATTAATTATAACAATCAATAATAAATAAACGCACTGGGCTACTCCCAGTCAGGATAACAAAACTAGTTAACTACTTATCACTGCTAATTACACTTGAACACAAGAAGTAAGAAAATCAGAGGCAAGTATAATTTACCTGGCTTTAGGTGCAAATCCTTCTGCTAACAACAGGTATTCAGATGCGATTCCACACACTGGCTTAGATTCAGCACTGTGTAAGGGGGTTTGGGTTGTGAAATAGGCACTAAAGACCTCTTGCCAGCAAGCAGAGCAACAGCATCTCAAAGGGAGAAGCTCCTTTTGAGTGTCTTTTCCTTTTCTGCATCTTCAGTCTTCATGCTCTGCAGGACATTTTGTGAAATATATTGAAATAGACTCTATTAGCATTTAACAATCTAATTTCAAATTATCTATGTCTGCTTAAGATTTTCCCCATGGTTTTGCATCAATGTTCCCCTCTACCTAGAGGTTTCCACCACCTTTGAAATTTTAATCAGGCATTGGAACAGGGAGGTGGTTGAGTCCTCATCCCTGGATGTGTTTAAAAGTCTTGTGGATACAGAGCTAAAGGACAGGGTTTAGTGGTGGGCTTGGGACAGTTAGGTTAATGCTTGGACACGATCTAAAAGGTCTTTTCCAACTTACACAATTCTGTGATTCCAACCTAATATAAATCAAAGCAGAAGCAGCAAGAGTTTGTGCACAAAAGCCTCAGGGATTAACTGAGGCTGCTTAGCAAGGCTGTGACAGAACAGAGATAAGAATCTGAATTATAGAATCATAGAACAGTTCGGGCTGGAAGATCATCAAGTCCAACCTTTTCCCAGCCCTGCTAGCACCACTAAACCCTGTCCCCAATTAAACAGCTACCCTTCTCTTCAATGCCAAAGATGGGGACTCAACCCCCTCCCTGGGCAGCTGTTCCAGTGCCTGACAGCCCTTCCAGGAAAGAAATTCCTCCCGACAGCCAACCTTCACCTGCCATGGCCCAGCTTAAGCCCATTTCCCCTCATCTTAGCAAAGGACACTATGGAGAACAGAGCCACCCCAACCTCTCTACACCCTCCCTTGCAAGTAGTTGTAGGGAGCAAGAAGGTCTCCTCTTCACCTCCTCTTCTCCAGGCTAAACAGCTTCAGATCCCTCAGCCATTCCTCACATGATACAGGTTTCAAATATTGTACTGGCTTGGTAGCCACCTCTGTCCCCTCTCCAGCCCTTCAATGTCCCAATGTCCCTCTTGTAGTGAGGAGCCCAACACTGGACACAGGACTCGAGGTGTGGCCTCACCAAAGCCAATGAGAGGACAACAATCACCTCCCCGCACCTGCTCGTCACACTATTCCTGTTATGGGCCAGGATGCCACTGGCCTTCTTGGCCACCTGAGCACACTGCTGGCTCCTGTTCAGCTGGTCCTCTGTCAAGACCCCCAGGTCCCTCTCTGTCTGGCAGCTGTTCAGCCACTACTTCCCAAGCCTGTAGTTGTTGGGGGTTGTTGTGGCTGAAGCTCAGGACTCAGCGCTTGGCCCTACTGAAACTCAGGTAACTGCCCTTGGCCCTGCGATCCAGCCTATATTCCAGTGTCCTGACCTCAAGCTCTAGTCACAGGGTTCTCAACGGACTGAGACACCCCAGGAAATAATTTGGGTGTGTGAAAGCTTAGAAACTAGTGTTTAAAAATGTGATCAAGCAATCCCTAAGCAAAATGGATTAGAAAAGATTTTATGCTAGTGAGCTCACAGGGCATTTTCCTCCTGGACATCAGCTGCTAGAGTAACCCAACTGACGAGACTTCCAGTTTGGAAGCACCAGGCAGTGATTATTTCAGAATCAAAGAATCATTCCAGTTAGAAAAGACCCTTGGGATCATCGGGTCCAACCATCAACCCTACTCTACAAATTCACCCCTAAACCAGATCCCCCAACACTACATCTAAGCCACTTTTAAACGCATCCAGGGATGGGGACTCAACCACCACCCTGGGCAGCCCAGTCCAGGGCCTGACCACTCTCTCCGGGAAGAATTTCTTCCTGATGGCCAGTCTAACCCTCCCCTGTTGAAGCTTGAAGCCCTTCCCTCTGGTTTTGTCGCTAATTCCCTGTGAGAAGAGGCCAGCACCAACATCTCCACAGTGTCCTTTCAGATAGCTTAGAGTGAGGTCTCCCCTCAGCCTCCTCTTCCTCAAACTAAACAGACCCAACTCTCAGTCTCTCCTCTTAAAGAGGAAATTTCCTCTTAAACAGGAAATCACATCATTATTGAGGCTGAAAAAGCCCTCTGAGCTCACCCAGCCCAGCCCAGGACCTGACACCACCACATCGGCCACACCAGGGCCCTGAGGGCCACACCAGGCTGGCCTTCAACACCTCCAGGGATGGCGACTCCGCCGCTGCCCTGAGCAGTTCATTCCAGCAGTGCTGCCCTGTCTACGGATTCCCCCTTTCCCCAGCTGCCAGCAGGGCACCCCGGGTGACCGAGGGCCGAGTTTTACCTCCCGAGAAGCGGGTCTCTCACGCACAGGGGCGAGGGAGCCCTGACGACCCGGGCACTTCCCGCCTCTGAGGGGCCTCGCGCCAGCCCCGCGCCCGCAGCGCCACCTGCTGACGCAGGGCGGCAGCGCGAGCGGGAAGCGGGAGCAGGGCCGGCTCCCCTCAGGGACCTCAGGGAGCAGCGGGCGCTGAGGTGGGTGGTTTCCACCCGCTGACACCCTTTAGCTCGATCTACAATAACATTTGAAAGTAGAATCTTACAACGGTGAAGCTTGAAAAGGCTACAGCAGTAGTTTTACTTCAAATAGTCCAGGGTTAGGGCTCTGAGCCAGCCCCTCGGTGAAAGGAAAGAGAGTCTGGATTAAACCATCTCCCTCCCCAAAGGGGAAGAGAAAGAGGGAGAGGGACTTACGGGCTGGAAAAGAAAACACAAACTGCTTTATGAAAGTAGTAATAATAAAATAAAATAATAATCATAGCATCATTAGGGATTGGAAGGGACCTCGAAAGATCATCTAGTTCAATCCCCCTGCCACAGCAGCATCACCTAGACCAAGTCACACCAGTCATAGAATCATCACAGCTGGAAAGGAGCTCCAGGATCATCAAGTCCAGCCCTCAGCCCAAAAGCTCCCTCACCCTTAGACCATGGCCTCAAGTGATTGAGCTACTCGTTCTTTAAACACCTCCAGGGATGGGGACTCCAGCACCATCCTGGGCAGCCTGGTCCAGTGCACAGCCACTCTCTCAGTAAAGGACTTCTTCCTAAGATCCAGTCTAAACCTCCCCTAACGCAACTTGAGGCCATTTCCCTTGTCCCAGCATCAGTGATTTGGGACAAGAGACCAGCCCCAGCTAGCTGTAGAGAGCAAGGAGGTCTCCTCTTAGCCTCTTCTTCTCTAGACTCAATAAGCCCAGTTCCCTCAGCTGCTCTTCACAGGCCCTGTTAGCCAGCCCTCTCCCCAGCCTCATTGCCTTGATAATACTAAAATAGTAATATTATAATAATACAATAAAATTAAACATCTACAAAACCAGCATCAAACCCAACTCCTTATTGGCTGTCACATCACCACTGATGCTGTGGGCAGTCTCTGTGGAAATCCCAGCCTGGGCTCAGCGGTAGATAGGAACCAGATTCAGAAATGCAGAGATTGGAGCCGAAGGCAGAACAGAGAGTCTTCTACAGGTATCAGCCACTGTTGTGGCTACAGACATCAGCACTCTTGTGCTCCTTCAGGATTAAGTGTAAGCAAGAGCCTTTCTGCACAGCAACCTTTGCAGTAACTACAGAAGTGAAAGGTTATCACTTGCAGAAGCAGCCACATGTCTGCACAAATACAGTGTCGGCTGCAGAAAGTGCAGTTGGTTAAAAGAGATTGAACCAAACTGTAAAATCACCAAATACAATTAATCCTGTTGCAGCTCAAAGCAGGATAAAAACACATCAAAAACTCAAGAGCTTTTCTATCATAGAATCATAGAGCAGTTTGGGCAGGAAGAGACCTTCAAGATCGTCAAGTCCAACCTTTTCCCAGCCCTGTCCTCTAAACCCTGGTCCTCAATGCAATAGCTACCCTTCCCTTTGACATCTCTAAGGATGGGGACACAAACCGCTCCCTGGGCAGCTGTTCCAGAGCCTGACAACCCTTACAGGAAAGAAATCCCTCCTAACATCCAACCCGAACCTCCACTGGTGCAGCTTCAGGCCATTTCCCCTCATCCTACCACCAGTCACTAGGGAGAACAGACCAGCCCCCACCTCTCTACAACCTCCTTTCAAGTAGTTGTTAGAGCAAGGAGGTCTCCCTTCAATCTCTTCTCCAGGCTGAACAGCCCCAGATCCCTCAGCCATTCCTCACACCACACAGGTTCCAAACCCTTTCCTATCTTGGTAGCCACCTCTGCCCCTCTGCAGCCTTTCAGTGTCCCTCTTGTAGTGAGGGGCCCAACACTGGGCACAGGACTGGAGGTGTGGCCTCACCAAAGCTGAGGAGAGGGCAACCATCACCTTCCCTACTCCTGCTGGCCACACTAATCTCTGAGCATTGTTTTCAGTAGTCCAAACCACCTGTAAACACAGAAGTACAACCCCCCAGGTGTTTGCAGACAGCAGCCTAAGCCTTGCTGTGCTGGAAGCCAGGCTTCAAATCCCCACCCAGGGGAACAATGCAGGCAACCAGCTTCCTTTGCCAGCTGCCTTCTCCTGCCAAGGTGGGGAAGAGGCAGTAAACACAGGTATCACAGCCCATCCTTGGGCTGTGCTCCTGCCAAGTACAGAGAGGATTTCTAAGTTACAGGGAGGTTCATGTGAAGGTCACATTTCTCTGACAGAAACCAGTTGATTGTGTTGCCAAGTCCAGCATAAAACTAATTCTGTTTTATATCTGACAGGTACTTCTCCAAATTAGCTGAGAACTGCCTCTGCCTGGCCTTTGCAGGTTTGTTCTCAATTTAACTCCCTTCATTCCCTTCCTTTCAGCAACCCCTATATAGGTAATGCCAGTACAAGACAGCCTGTATGAGGTTCCTTTGGAAACAGCTCCTGAAAACTTCAAGACACTTGAAGTTTATTCTTCATCACAACTATCAGCTACAGTTGTCCCTCCACGCTTCCAGAACAGAGTCTGCAGGGATTTGGTTTCCAAACAGCCTCAGCCCGAAATACTCCTCTCCTTATGCCCTGCCAGGTCGGGGAAAGGGCCAAACTAAACCCCTCAGGAACAGTTTTGCTTGAGAACTTTATGCTCTGTTTCTGGAGGAGAGGTCTAATAAAAACCAACGTCCTGGCTCTTATCCATACTGGGTTTACAATACATATCCAACCCCTTGAAAATGCAGAGGGAGTAGTGAGGGCAGAGGGGGAACCCTCTGTACCTTAGAATAGATTGAGTTAATGTTCTGTGCAGCCAAAGCCTCAGACTTTATTTCACAGAACATTAAGGATTGGAAGGAACCTTGAAAGACCGTCCAGTCCAATCCCCCTGCCACAGCAGGATCCTCTAGATCAAGTCACACAGGAACATGGCCAGGCAGGTCTTCAAACATCTTGAGAAGGAGGCTCCACAACTCCCCTGAGCAGCCCCTTCCAGTGCTCTGCCACCCTCACTGGCAAGAAGGTCCTTCTCACATTGACGTGGAACCTCCTCTGTTCCAGCTCACACCCACTGCCCCTTGTCCTATCATTCAGTGCCCCTCAGCAGAGCCTGGCTCCATCCTCCTGATACCCACCCTTCACATATTGATCAACATTAATGAGGTCACCCCCAATCTCCTCTTTTCCAAGTTCAAGAGCCCCATCTCCCCCAGCCTTTCCTCATCAGGGAGATGCTCCACTCTCTTCATCACCTTCATTCTAAAGAGTCTACTGCTACTCAGAAGGCAGCTTCTCTCTCACACCAACCCACCGACAGTTTCTTGCACTGCAGTCTGGACAGCAGAACTCATTCAAGCCAGCATGTGAGTGAAACAGAACCGCTGTCACATATTTTCTTGTGCTTGAAACAGAGCCCTTGTCACAGGTTTCTCTGTGCTCAGTGAAGGAGCTGCCTACATCAAGAAAAGGAATCCTCCTCTTAGCACTTAAGGACGAGAGAATTAACTTACCCTGGAAATCAGCTCCTTGGGAAACATCTTCTTTCACCTGTTGAACTTCATGACCGGCTGTGGCGAAGGTGATGCTGAAGAGTAGGTTCACACCTTGGTGAAGTTTCTCTGTGGGACCTTCACAGCCTGTTCAGTCAGAGAAACCAAGTGGGACAGTTCATTTGATTTCCTTTCAGCAGGAAAACCAATCCAATGTGATCTCAACAGAATAAAACACTTCCTAAAGCCAGGACAGGCCTATAATCTTTTATTTTTCCTCTTTTAGCCTGCTAAATTAAGATAATTGTTTATGTCTACTGATTACTTATGTCTCTAAGAAACTTCTCCATCCTGCTTGGACTCTTTGGTGGAAAATATTGAGTGTCTGCTTCTCCATTCTCGTTGTGGAAGCGGTTTTTTCTTCCAGATGCATCCAAGATTCTCTGCCTTGGGGCAGCACGAACACCTGTAACTTCTTAGTGTTACTTTAGGTTCCACTGTTGTGTCCAAATCCACATCAGGCTGCAGACACTGACATCAACTACTACAGCAAAAACAGATCTAGGAGCAGGCAGCAGCACTCCGCAGCGAGTTCCCCGCTGTGTCGTCAACCCCTAAGTCTGGTCTGAATTTGAAATGAACATACTGAAGCGGCTGATGACTGCAAGTCACTTGTGTGGTGTTAACAAGGAAATTCACTGCTCCAACAAGAGAATTCTCAGGCACCCTCTCAAGCAGGTAACTGATGCAGTCCAACCCTCTTAAACAGCTAACTAGTGCAGTTAAACCCTCTCAAGTGGTAACTAGCACAGTTAAATCCTCTCAAGTAGGTAACTGCTGTAGTTAAACCCTTTCAAGTAGGTAACTGGTGCACTTAAACCCTCTCAAGCAGGTGACCGGTGCAGGTAAAACCTCTCAAGCAGCTAACTGATGCAGTCAAACCCTCTCAAGCAGCTAACTGATGCAGTCAAACCCTCTCAAGCAGCTAACTGATTCAGTCAAACCCTCTCAAGCAGGTAATCGGTACAGACAAACCCTCTCAAGCAGGTGACTGATGCAGTAAAACCCTGTCAAGCAGGTAACCGATGCAGTTAAACTTAAAACACAGCAAATCAGACGGCTGCTTTGGAGATCTTGATGGTCTGAGGAAACACTTAGATAAAACTTCTCCAGAGGTTTGAGATGGTATTGACCAAGCAGTCAGCAAACCCAGTGCACATTCAGAAATCAACATCCTCGAAGAGCAGTAAGTTAGCTGCAGTGCTGGAAAGACGACCTATCCTATCAAGCTAACTGCAATGATAACAAAAGAAATCTAGTTTTCAAAGAGAAACCTAACAAATGCTTTGTGAAAACCCAGTAACGGTGACATAACATGAAAGGCTAAAAACGCATCCATGCAACTGCCACAAAAACACCTGAATAATTCAGACAGTGTTTTGCTTCAGTAGTAAAGCGAAAGGTAATACAGTTGGCTCTTTGTGGCTTCTAGATTAAGTCTAAAATCCACTTTCCTTCAAGAATGACAGAATTATTGAGGTTGGAAAAGACTTCTGAGCTCATCCAGCCCAGCTTGACACCACCACAGCAGCCAGACCAGGGCACTAAGTGCCACATCCATCTGTCCTTAAACACCTCCAGGGATGGTGACTCCACCACTGCCCTGGGCAGTCCATTCCAGTGCCTGATCACCCTTTCCGTGAGGAAGTTCTCTTTTTTCCCCTCCCCAAATCAGTTTTGTTTGAAGGACTAAAATAACGCAAAGGACCAGTACTCTTCTCAGTGCGGGAAGCCCTATCCCCATTTGTCTGGGCCCAAATGCACCAGAGCAAGAGCACACACAAGAGACAGACGTATGCACCTCTATATACAACTTTATTTTATTAACAACGTGTGTCAGTACTGAACAAGGCAACTGGGAAATACAAGGACTGGACATGTACATGAAAATTTTACAGCTCGACAAAAAAAATTGGCCTGTGACTTTATATACAGATGTGATCCGTAAGGGCTACAACTCTACTGCAGTTGATTCAGCCAGTCCTAAGCACTTACGTTATGAAAATACCACATTGATTGGACAGGGGTCGAGTTCTGGAATCTAAAAATAACCACTTCCAAACTTTTCTAAAGACTTTCTACGTCGATCTGTTTCACAGAGCATCGCTACGGCTCTTCCTACTACCATGTACATGGAGAGATTATCAAAAATATATTGATGGGTCTATCACTAATCATGAAGGTTTATATTTACATTAAGTTAGCAAATTCTTTCCCCCTCCCTCCCTCCTCCCTGATACTTTATATACAAAACTCAGCTTGCCCTTTGTGAAAGACTCGTTAAAAAGTTAAAAAGCATAGAAATGCCGGTTAGAAAGAGCTCATCCCAAAAACTGGAGACTTGTTTACAGCGACTGAGAACAAGTGAAAATAATTTAGGTAAAAGGATGGCGCTTTAGTACTTGTACTCTCACAACACGTTATAGTTCCAATACAGAGCAGCACGGCCCGTGTGTTCTTGGAGCGGGATCTTCTCTTGCAACGCTGCTGCAAGGGAAAGAGAAAGGTTATTCGGAAGCTGTTTGTTGTGAGTCTTGAAAAGCAGGCTGAAATGATTCAAAGGACCGATAATTTGAAGGACCAGTAGTCTTTCCCCCATCCCCACCCCGCTTCTCAATGCAGGAAGCCCTATCCCCATTTGTATTGGCCCAAATATTCTGAACTCTTCACAGAACCACAGAACATCGGGATTGGAAGGGACCTCGAAAGATCACCCAGTCCAATCCCCCTGCCACAGCAGGATCCCCTAGATCCAGTCACACA
>JAOXOE010030226.1:0-13347 GCA_028565055.1 Phoeniculus purpureus | reverse complement strand
TTTGTCATTGAGGTTTTTAAACCGTGACCACCGATGTCTCTGCAGTTCAGCACAGTGCTTCCTTCTCCAAGCCTTTATGCTGAGGACTATTTATTCTTAGTGAGATATTTACTCCAGCTTTTTTTTTTGCTCAAAAACTCAGCAGTAAGATGCAGGGCTCTAGGTGATTAGTTGCCATGAATTTGTATCTGCCTATGTCTTCAGTCTAATGTCTGTATTAAATTCCAGTTTTCTGTATCCTAAAGGAGTGAATTGCATGATTAAACAAACCACATTTATTAACCTCTAATGGGTGGTGAGGCTGAGAAGCTGCTCTGAGTCATGTGTGCAGGAAAGATGACAGCCTACTCTTTGTAGGAACGAGAAAACAACCCCTTGAAGTGAAGTAAAATTGCCTGCAAGTTAGGGTGGTCCTGGTTCACAACCAGAAAATTGTGAGGGTTATCTAGCGATAGGACATCAGAAGCTGAAGGAGAGTAGGTTTAGACTAGGTCTTGGGAAGAAGTTCTTCAGTGCAAGGGTAGGATTCTCTCCGTTTCAGCAAACCATGGACAAGAATCCTTCTGGTTCCTCTCCTCTACTCCGTTAAACCAGTGTAGTACCTGCTTTTTGGTGTCACCCTTGAATCATTCTTTCCTATTCAAACCTACATAAATGGGAGCGAAGAATGCTTCAGACAGTCTCCTCTGGGAGTTGCAGGAAACACTGTGTTCCTGCACGCAAACCACCTTCTTCTCAGTGCGTTGAGCACCCACGTGGCCATCAGTGCAAAGTGGGCACAAGCCTGTTGTCTGCTTAGGATGCAGACTGCCGTGCAAATGATGCTAGTCCAAATAATCAGGTGCAATGGAGAGGAAATATTTAGCTGAATTGAGTCTGGAAGAAGACTTCAGGTCTCATCACTCCCATTGCAGTGTCACAAGCACAAGGTAACCCGGAGAGGGAAGGGGCTATTGTGACAAGTCACTTTTCTTCTGCTTCCTACAATAACTCATGGACAAAGGACAGATTGGGGCTTTCCTTATGCAGTCGTGATGTGTCTTCAGGACCAGGCGGGTTTTCAGGTCCTGTACTTTGACCTTAGGTGCCTGAAGTGGAGCTCACGGAGCCGCGTGACTTTCTTAGACACGGTCATGATATTAATGTATTCCTTCCTCATTTCGTGTCACATTGTGCCTGAAGAGATGCTGATTTATTCTCATCTGAAGAACTGCAGCCACATTGCTCACCGTTCGGCAGAGACCAGTGTTCACATTGCGAATAGAAACGCTTCTGCCGTTGTTTCAAGGCTGTTAAAGATTAAACCTACGGCAGTAGAAATGATGTTTATGAGCCATAACAGTTATTGTTGCTATAAATGTTAATTGAAAAGTGGAGTGAAGAAAGTGCATGGGTGATAAAGGCCAGAACGTCTACCAGACTGAACTTCTATAAACTCAGTCTTTGGTAGGTCTGCCCACAGGTTTTGTCTGCTCTGTGTGGGAGCAATAGCCCACGGCTGTTGCTCCAAACACCGCTGTCGTGGTGGGGCCGTTCTCTGTGGATGTAAATCAGCTTCATTCAGACCTGCAACTAATTAACAAAATCAGGAATCTGAGATTAGAAACCTCTTGGAGTTTGGGATGAAAGCTGCGTGAAGGTTTGAGATGGTGGAGCTCAGGAACCTAACAGAGAAGGTGTTCAAAGGAGGAAGTCAGCTTACAGGAGACTTTTTCATCAGCTACCTTTTCTTTAGGCAAATGGAACAAACCTTATTTAGCTTCTCATGCATAGGACCTACATTTCTTACTTACAGACTCTGTGCACCAAGGCACCACCAGCCTCCACAGGGTTTATCTGCTCAGGAAGCTGGAAGGTATCACCTTGTGCCGTTTGCTGCTGCAAACATCAGTCTTATTAGAGCTGACCAACCTCTGAGCCATTGTCTGAAACAACAGTCTTCACTGCTTGAAGAACATTTGTGAAGATATCTCTGAGACAAAGTGGACAGTTTTTCTCCTTATCCTGTGAAAAACCATCGCCACGTCCAGCCTGCCAGGGCACCCTTTGAAGGCAGTGGGTAAACGGAGCAGAAGCTGACTTTTGCCTGGGGATAGAGTAGATCCAACAGCAACGTCGTTCTGCACTTGCAGAGTGCTTCAGTCCAAGGGGTCTGTCCGCTTGGCTGACGGAGCAGTCAGGAAACCGAGGTGTTTTTTCTACACCTTGTCATCAGATTTATCTGTAAATGGTTCAAAGTCAATAAACTTCCCCGATTCCCTCTTGGTAACCCCTGTGAAGGGCATCAAACGTGCAGGGAAAACTGTAACGTGTCCTTCTAGTCACTGAATCACAGAACATTAGGGATTGGAAGGGACCTCCAAAGGTCATCTAGTCCAACCCCCCTACAACAAGCAGGGACATCACTGACTAGACCAGATTGCCCAGAGCCCCATCCAGCCTGACCTTGAATGTCTCCAGGGATGGGGTCTCCACCACCCTTGTAGGCAGCCTGCTCCAGGGACCCACCACCCCCAGATTAAGGAACTCTTTCCTCATGTCTGACAAATAATGTGACTGAAATAAGCAGTTGGATACGAGCTGAGGTTAAAAGGAGTTTTGTGCCCCTTCACTAGGAACCCCGCTTGGTCCCTTCATCCCACCCCACTCTGGTGTCCCTGCTCCTTTACCTGTTTGCTCATAGGAAAACCTGTGATACTGGATGCAGCTGAGGGCCCTGTGCTCTGCAAGAAGACCACAGCTCTGGTGCTTCAGTTACAGGGAATGAACCAGCAGAGCAAGAGCTTCAGTGAACCAGTTAGTCAGCTCTCAGTGTTAGTTTTATAACACTAATGTTTGGTGTGTTTTTGAGGAGAAGGATGTTGTGAGCAGTAGGGCTCATCCTCCTTTGTGAGAAATTTGCCTTTAGAATCACTAAGATTGTAAAGGACCTTCAAGATCACCAAGTCCAACCACCAATCCAACCTCACCGTGCCCACTAGTGATTTACATGACTCTTAATTCCCCTCAACATCTGGCCGCAGGCAGCCTCCAGAAGTGCACAGTTCCTTTTGTCTAGCTGTCTGCTTTGATTTTTGTCTTGAGGGAGTATTTCTCCGTTTGTCTTAAGAGCCGGGGGGAAGTTGTCAGCGTAATGGTAAATAACCTCAGGAGGTTTTTCCTACTGGTGCAGAGGTGCTGCTTGTCTTCAGCAGAAGGAAAACCAGACAACTAGAAGAGCGAATTTAAGCTGTTTTCCTTTGCGGACGGGGCACTGTGTGCTCGGCGGCAGCGTCGGTGTGTGGGCGTTCTTGCCGTGCCTGAAGAGGAAACCTGTGCTGCTAATCTCATCCATCTGGTGTTCTACTCGCACAGTTGCACCCTCGGTGCTCCTCGCTTCAAAAACCCTGTCAGGTTTACGAGGAGGCATTTGTCCGAGGTACGCAAGAAAGCTCTGGAGGTCCCAAGTAAAACCACTTTGCACCTCACAGATGTCTCCTATGTGCTGTCAGCTGCCAGATGGTCTGTGGTTCTCTTCTTAAATAAAGCTACAAAAACCATCACAACAGGACAAGATTTGAAGCATTGAGCGTTGTTTGTTCTCCTCCAGAGAACCTGCTTTTAGCTTTTTCTTCTTGAACCTTAGATTTAGGTACTTTTGCTTAAATCCAGGTTCATGGACCTCACTAACTCCTTGGTGGTGACCTCTTGCCTCAAGACAGCTTTGCAGTCCAGAGGGTACAAAACCAAACTATGTCATGGAACCATAGAATCATCAAGATTGGAAAAGACCTTCAAGATCTAGTCCAACCATCTGCCCTACACCCTCTAGCCACTAACCCATCTCTCAAAACAGCCTGTCTGCCTGTTTTTTTGAACCCCTCCAGCAATGGTGACTCCACCTGCTCCCCAGGCAGCCTGTTCCAACCCCTGACCACTCTGTCAGGGAAGAAGTTAATCCCGATGTCCAACCTAAACCTCCCCTGGCACAGCCTGAGGCCATGTCTCCTTCTGTCACTAGTGACCTGGGAGAATATGTACTTACCTTTAAGTATATTTAAGTGTAATTCTCATCTATTCACACGTGTATTATAAATACACATGAGCGTTCTACCCAGACTTTCCAGACATTTGCCTTTTCATGCCTCTTATCTAACGTGAAGCTTCTCATGAGCTTTTTGGGCTTTGGCTTTTTGAAGTGATAGACTCAAATTCTGTTAAAAGAGAAGAAAGTTGATGTTACCTGTTCTGTGTGTAGATAACCCGTGGGGGCAGACTGGGATCTCTAGTTCAGTCTTAGACATACACAGACCATGTCCGTAACTCCCGTAGGTTTTTCAAGAAAGCAATGCAGACCAGGCACCTGAATCCTATGACCTGGCTTGGATTAAACTGCACACTTTACAGTCCAACGAGTGCCTCATGGAATCAGAGAAAGGTTTGGGTTGGAAGGGACCTCAAAGATCATCTAGTTCCATCCCCCTGTACTTGGGCAAGGGATGGAACAGGCTGCCCAGGGGGGTTGTGGAGTCTCCTTCTCTGGAGATGTTTAAAAACCACCTGGATTTGTTCCTGTGTGACTGGATCAAGGTGATCCTGCTCTGGCAGGGGGATTGGACTGGATGATCTTTCAAGATCCTTTCCAGTCCCTAATGTTCTGTGATTCTGTGATCTCCCACTAGAACAGGTTGCTCAAACACAAATGCCTTGTGTTGCAGTGTCTCACCACCCTTTCACTGCAGATCTTCCTCCTTACATCTGATCTCAGTCTACTCTCTTTCAGTTTGAAGCTGTCCTGGATCAATAGTCAATCTAAGAGGCAAAATGTAAAGGACAAATGTTCCTCCTGAACACATGCAGGACACACAGACTGGGGAGTAAGCACTTCTTTTGGCAGCAGTACTGAGGTGGAGAGAAATGAAGGGCAGAAGATGGAGGGAACAGTGTCTCCTTGACCACATTTATGCAAACTAATGTCATCTGCACCTGGGAATGGAGGGGCTGCAGGTGGTCTTGCTGCTGCCCACCAGAAATTCCATGATGCAGCCTCCCGTAGCTGCTTCTCAAGGTTTCTTTTGTTTGCAGTGAGAGAAAAACAACCAGATTCCAAAAACCAGTGCAGACATCCGGTGTCCTTCACAAACTTACTGAAGATGGTCCTATTTAGGTTGGGGTTTTTTTTTTGTTTTTGAGGGGCTTTCTGGGGTTTTCTTTTTGTTTAGGGTTTTGGTTTTTTTGGTGGTGACTTTTTTTCATTGAAGGGAGGCTTGTGAATTCCTGACACTGAATTACAAAGACAATCCTCAAATGGCACGTAATGAGAGTTAAACATCTTCCTGCCCCAGCAGAGCACCGTGCTCATCTCTGCTACTTATAAAATCATAGAAAATAAGTCTTAAGAGGAGTTTGACAAGTTATCTTAATGGTCCCTTTGATGAGTCAGGTCTAGCCCATCCCTAACGCTTTCTGTGGAGTTTGTGCTTCATGAGACATAGGGACAACAGCCTGGTCAGCTCCCTCAGCCTTTCCTCATCAGGGAGACACTCTGCTCCTTTCATCATCTTTGTGGCTCTGCATTGGACTCTGTCCAGCAGTTCAGTGTCCTTCGTGAACTGAGGAGCATCCTGATCTGTATTTGAGACGCTGAGAAATCATTTTGTTTTATTGATGATGTTGTGAGCACTCAGTAAGGGGTGCCTTAAATATGTATTTGTGACTTACCTGGAAATGGCTTGAAAAATGTGATGCTGCAGAGAAAATCTGTAGGTCATGAGAAGGGCACTTCAGAATGAGACCTTACAGGTATCTTAATTACTACCACAGGACTAGAGCTGTTAAAACAACGTAACTGGCACCATCCCAAATCTCAGGTCTGGCCAGGACCTAGATGCTTGGCCAAGGAGCTGATCCTGTTCTTCTTCCTAAACTCTTCTCAGTGTCATCTAATGGTAGGACGAGGGGCAGTGGGTGCAAACTGGAACATAGGAGGATCCACATCAATACGAGAAGGAACTTCTTCCCAGTGAGGGTGACAGAGCACTGGAAGGGGCTTCTCAGGGGGGTTGTGGACTCTCCTTCTCTGAAGATGTTTAAGACCTGCCTGGATATGTTCCTGTGTGACTTGGTCTAGGTGACACTGCTGTGTCAGGGGGATTGGACTGGATGATCTTTCAAGGTCCCTTCCAATCCCAAATGTTCTGTGATTCTGTGATTCATAAACCAGGAGATCTTCACTAAATCAGCTTTTCCTGTGCTGCGTGTGGTGTATGAGAGGAAGGAGATACTGCAGAGGTTTATGTAAAATTAGTTGCCTCTTAAAATACACTTTGAATTCACTGTTTCAAGTGTCAGCTCCTTTTTGGTACCCTGATACATGAATTTTGGGTTTCTCTCTTCCTGGGAAGTGTATGAGAGACAAAACACCCTTCAGCCAAGTCACTGAGGTTGTATCAGCATTCCCAGTGTTCCTGTCACTAGTCTGTGGTACTATTTATCACCGAGAATCAGAGTCATTTAGGTTGGAGAACACCTTCAAGATCATCGAGTCCAAACATTAAACATGAAGGCATACAAAGCATGGAATTGGAATTTACCTTCTGTATGCAGTGACAACATCTCAAACCATCCTGAGATAAAGAAAACCTGCGATTTCTATTGGGAAATGTTTAGAAATCACAGAATCATATTAGGGATTGGAAAGGACCTCGAAAGATCATCTAGTCCAATGCCCCTGCCAGAGCAGGATCACCTAGATCAAGTCTCACAGGAACATATCTAGGTGGGTTTTAAACGTCTCCAGAGGTGAAGGCTCCACGCAGCCTTTCCTGCAAAGCTCAGGAGGTTTTTATGCTCTGGAAACACTCAAAACCTGCCTGGATGTGCTCCTGTGCAATCTGCTCTGGAAGAACCTGCTCTGCAGGGGGGTTGGACTAGGTGATCTCCAGAGGTCCCTCCAAACCCCTACCGCTCCATGATTCTGTGATGCCAATCCTAAAAGCAGAATACACCTGTCAGTGGCTGCAAACCAACATCACTCCACTACAAAAACTCACTGCCACAAGGACTGACCCAACTACAGTGTCTCCACCAGCTGATGCCCAAAGTGAGATCCTAAAACTTGGCTTTCCAGAGCACTCTGCTGAACAGAGCAAGAAAACATCATTAGTGAAGAGAAGAAACAACCACCACGATAGCAAAGAATTTCCATGTTTGTACATCAACGTGAACATAACAGAGTGAAGATGGCTTGTACTTACACGGCGAGAGCGTGTACGTCATTAAAGCTGACATGTTCATCGTTAAACGACCTGTACTATGCCCACCTCTTCTCCATTCAGCTTGGCTGGGTTTATAGAAAGTCAGGACAGTGTCTGTGTCTTTCCAGTGAAGCCTCTCCAAATTTATTTGGAGATACAGCCTTCACAGCAGAGCCACCTTGTACCTGATACTCTCTACTGACTAAATCCTCTGCTTCCTGTTGGTCTGTAGACACTGCATTATGTCAAATGACTTTGTCTCAAAAAAGCGACCTTTGTATTCCCCAAATTCCTTCAGCTATGTGGCTTCAAGGATTGCACAGGGTTGCACTTGCCTGTGAGTGTTCTACAGGATGAACTGCCCAAACATCTGCACCACTGGTGGACAATGAGGTCTTGGTGCTCCTATCTCTCTTATTCTACACTTGTAGTGCTGGCACTGCAGTTGTGGCCTCGGGGAGGGGTACTGGGTGTTCAGTCCCCTCTCACACAGCTGGGTTCAAGCCAGACCTTCATAAACTCACTCCTGAAAGAGACTTTTCCAGTGAGACGCTGCCTTCATCGCTTTCGTGATTTGCAGAACTATTGGAATGAAAAGACTATAACTTCTTCCTGCAAATCAACTTCACTCTGGCCTGATTTCTACCTCAGTAATGACACAGAGACTCTAATGACACTGATGTGACAAAAGGTGCTTAACGGAAGGCGATTTAATGATAATGATGTGACAAAAGGTTGCCTATTACTCATAAATCTGTGCGCTCATCTTGTTTTCCTCATGACAGACTCATGCGTGAAATTATCCCCGTCAACTAGGGACTTGGAACAGCGATCAGATTCTAAACATAGATCCTTTCGGTGTTGAGACATCGGTATCTCATCTGTTACCCGAGATCCTTTACTGATCTTGTTTATTACAGCGACACGATGTCTTAGAATGGCTATTCAGGGAAGTCATCACTCCCAAACGCATGGGGCGGTGAAAGGATTGTGCGTGAAGGACGAGTTTCTGGGCAGAGGACCAGGGTGGCAGTTTTTCCTAGAAATAAATAAATATTGTTAAACTGCCAGTGTCATGAAACAAAAACTACTCTGAGATCCCTTCATGACTTGTGTGAAGCAGCCTAAAGCCCAGCATGTTTCTCTGGCTGCGTGTGGTCTTGTTAGGCAGCCGCTATTGTTACCAGCATTTGGGTCACGCACTTGCTAATGGGATGGTGACATCTTGGGATGTACTTTGAGGACAGCAATATTTTGGGATATCCTTTGAGGATCGCCAGTTTTTAACACTTTCTTGTGACTCTTTTTCTGTTCATCTGTTTGATTTGTCTCGCAATGTGCAAAATCTTCAAAGAAGTCACCAAGCTCATTAAAAGAGAAGATGTGAAGGACTCCAAGCCAGGCACCTCTTGTGAAAATTTGTATTTCAAGATGTAGTGTTAAAGAAAAGTATTGAAAGCAAAAATGACTGAATGTTTCCAGTTGCCATGGACTACTTTTATCCTCCCTGTTTGCTGTGGGCTCCCCGGGGCTGTTGCTAGTGCCAGACGGTATCAGGAGATGTGGAGCCAGAGCAGCCTGGTGAGCAGGTCCATGGTCACTCCGTGCTGCAGCACACAGAAAGAAATGCTATTTCCAGGTCTGTGTCAGAGTCTTTCTGTGCCATCAAGCTGACCTGACTTGAACATGATGTGTCCTTTTGCCTTGCACTGTCCCATGATGGGTTTAATTCCCACGTGACCTTCTGTCTCCCCACTTGGTTCACAAGCAGAATGTTAAATGATGCATTTGCAAAGGCTGGTGTGGAGCTAAGCAGATGTCTCTCCAGATCTCAATGCAACGAGTTCTGAGTCCTCTACGTATCTCCCGTTTAACTGTTCATTGTTGGAATCATGATGGTAGAGGTAAACAGGGACCTCTGTGATGGATGTCGCAGTGTAGGAGGTAGATCGTGTGGAACAGTGCTCCCGGCGCCTTTGGCCCCACTGGGTTTTGTACTGTGTCCATTGCCTCTTCAGAGCTCCCTGCACCTGTGGAAAAAACCCGTAGAGTGAGGCAGGATCTAAATCCCGGTGATTGGAGACACTGTAAGATGGGACAAGGAAAAAGTGAAAGAAGAGAAGATAAAAGGGAAGGGAAGGGAAGGGAAGGGAAGGGAAGGGAAGGGAGAAGAGAAGAGAAGAGAAGAGAAGAGAAGAGAAGAGAAGAGAAGAGAAGAGAAGAGAATCTATTACAGTGTCTCTCCACCCTCTCACTAAAGAACTTCCTAAGTTCCAGCCAAAGCCTCCTCTCTTTCAGTTTAAAACCATTTCCCCTTGTCCTATCACTAGATCCTGCTGAGGTGGACATTGAGTGTCACTTTTGCTCAGGGAACAGGTGGAAATCACCGTGCAGAACAATATCTTTGATTTGTGGAAATGAATCTGAATGACTTTGATATTTGCCAGGCTTCCACAATTCTAATCATCCCATTAATATGTGCATAGTAAAATGTAATCCGCTCACCACCCACAGCTGCCTGTAAGAAAGTTGCTTCATGTCACATAAGGACAAGGCTTCGAGAGGAGTTGCCCTGCATCTGAGATGCTTGCTGAGTGAGAGCACCGTGGAGCGATGCAGCATGCCAAGAGTAGATATTTCAATTGCCTTGGCTTTTCGTTTTTATCTGAGGCACCAGCCAAGGTGGGAAGTTCGATGCCATAAATCCTTTCTCGAGCAAGTAGCTGTCCTGTCCCTGGTGTGACTACTTCCTTGAACAAACGGTTGCTGGACTAGCTCTTTAAAAACTAACTGAAAACAATATCCATGTCCAGTTTCCAATATTAGCTTGTTTTGGCTACTACAGACTCAGAGAATTGCTTTGGTTGTAAGAGTCATTTAGGTTGGAAGACACTTTTCAGATCATCAAGTCCAACCATTGACCTAGCAGGTCAGCACTAGACCGTGTCTCTCAGCACTACATCTATATGTAGCTTCCATGTAGCTGTAAAGGACAGTAAGGTCTCCCCTCAGCCTCCTCTTCTTCAGGCTACACAATCCCAACTCCCTCAGCCTCTGCCCATCAGACATGTCCTCCAGTCCCCTCACCAGCTGTGTTGCTCTTCTCTGTCTTTGCTCCAACACCTCAGTGTCTTTCTTATACTGATCCCCACCTTTTTCTGCTGATGAAGAAAGTAAAGTCTAAAGAAATTCTGCTCTTCAGGGCTTTGAAGATTTTTCTGTTCTCTGCGAGCCCTTCATGCCTCTTTGACACACAAGACAGAAGGGCTGTTTTTCTCCCAGACTTTCCATTCTGTTGGCCAGTCTTGCAGTCTCCAAGCCATCTGAGGTCTGGAAATATGGTCTGGTGAGCAGACTGTGGCAGAGAACTTGGATCATCTGCACAGCGTTGTTGTTGCTGGACGGAAAGACTAGAGGGCTGCCGGACACTGAGAAGGCAGAAGATGTGCCATCGTAGAAGTCCCAAACACAGCCGGTGATCACGTGCTCTCCTGATGAACCCAGCTGTTGGCACAGCTTCGTACCACAATTTCCACATTTCTTTCTAGAGATGGGCTCATGGTCCTAGAGTGAGGTTGGGTAGGCAGTAGGCAATGATTCCGATGCAAAATGCTGTTGGGTGGGACTGAGTTTAACTTTGTTTGTCCTGGCTAAACTTAAACTTCCAGCCCTGAGATGAAATGTTCCGCTAGGAAAAAGTAAATCTCGGAGTATCTGGGTTCCTGTGGTACTAAAATTAATCTCCTTGCCCTACACTGAACTTTCTAATGAGAAACAACTTGGAGCTCTGCAGCAGCAGCAGCTTGGAAACAATCTCCTCCCATGACTAAAGACTCAGACTGTGGGTTTGGTCCATGTGCTGCTGCAAGCAGCAAGACTGGTACCTCAGCTGATTGCTCTTGGGCAGCCAAACTCAGAGCAGCACTCTTTTTGGAGGAACCTCATGCTACCTCCACATTAGCCTGTTGCTGCTCTGTGACGTGGGAGGTCAGGTTGTATCAGGGGATGTTCAGATTGGAAATTAGGAGAAATGTCTTCCCTGACAGAATGGTGAGGCCTTGGAACAGGCTTGGAGGGGGGGGAGGCATCATTCCTGGAGGGGTTAAAAAAATGGGCAAACATGGTGTTTCAGGAGATGATTTATTGGTTAGGGGTTGTAGGGCAGACGTTGAGACCTGGGCAGGCTGGAGAGCTGGGCAGGGAGAAATTTGATGAAGTATAACAAGGGTAAGTGTATAGTCCTGCATCTGGGCAAGAACAACCCCAGGTACCTGCATAGGTTGTGGACTGACATAGGAGGTTCCACATCATTATGAGAAGAACTTCTTCCCAGTGAGGGTGACAGAGCACTGGAAGGGGCTGCCCAGGGAGGTTGTGGAGTCTCCTTCTTTGGAGACGTTTAAAACCCAGCTGGACATGTTGCTGTGTGACTTGGTCTAGGGGATCCTGCTGTGGCAGGGGGATTGGACTGGATGATCTTTCGAGCTCCCTTCCAATCCCTAATGATTTTATGATTCTATGCTATGATGATCTTGAAGGTCTTCAAGATGGAGATTGAGCTGTGACAGAAAGGGGTAACAGTACATGCGAAGGAGAAGTGTGGTAGCAGCCTGAAGATCCCAGGGACAGAAGCGTGATAGGAAAAGAGAGTTGTGCATCTCTCCAACTTCAACTGCCTGATAAAACCATGAACTTCTGTAGTGTGAAGTGCAGAACTTTGCAGCCGTCATGTCGTGTTAGGTTCTGGTGTCACTAGCTGTTTACATTTTGCCGTTCCCTGTCACGTGTCCTGAGAGCTCTGCTGCAGAACTACAGCGTGAAACCTCTCGTCTTTTGGACTGTTCCTTTCTCTGCACATTTATGCAGGGACCCAGCCAGAGGCAAACGGATTGCACTGTCAGCAAGTGGTGGCAGGGTTTAATATTCTCTGCCATCCTGAAAATTAGCAAAGCAGTCGACAGCACCTCATGAATAACAAGTCGCTATCAAGATAACGAGTTACCATCAGAACTTCATTACTTGGTCACATCATGACTTGGAGTTTGTTATTTTCTAATAATATGCAGGGATAACCCAGAGCATGAACCTCTCTTCACTGACACACTGTGTGTTAGCATCACAGACTTGCTCTGTATTTAACTTCATCTGCTCTTCATACAAGATCAGCTTTTTAAGACCCTCCAAAGCTTTGCTAAGGTAGGTGGTGGTTTGTTACTGCTGAATCACAGAATTCAGCAGGGTTGGAAGGGACAACCCAGCAGTGCTGGAAGGAACAACCCAGCAGTGTTGGAAGGAACAACCCAGCAGGGTTGGAAGGAACCTCCAAAGGTCATCTAGTCCAACCCCTCTGTAATAAGCAGGGACATCTCTCATCAGACCAGACTTCCCAGAGCCCCATCCAGCCTGACCTTGAATGTCTGCAGGGATGATGGGGCCTCCACCACCTCTCTAGGCAAGGTACTCTTCCAAGGACCCACCACCCTCAATGCTCTTGATGTAATGCAAAAGCATTTGCCTGCTACCCATCTCAGGAAGATGGGCTGCTGTAGGTATTTAAATGCTTCATGATGTATTTTAACCTCTTTGTTTTATTTCATAAAAAGCAAAAAAGTACTGAAATGGACCTAAAACCTGCTGTAGCTGTATCAGATATTGATCAGCTGTGAGATAACGGGAGACAATTTTACCTCGGGGTTTTTTAGTTCTCAGAATCACTGACCTTTAAAAGGGCAGCACTAATCCTCAAAGGAGTGAAAATAATCACACTTGTCCAGGCTACTTTGCTCTGACAGGGCCACCAGGGACAACATGTGTCACAGCTCTGGGGCCAGGACAGGCCTTCAAAGATCCCCAATCCTTCTTATGGGGTACTGTGGTCCTTCTGTTCTGGAGCAGGAAGGAAAATAAAGCATTTGCCTTCTTTACTCAAACCTCTGTTTGAAAATCCAGATGGCCGGGGAGAACCTCATGCCATGCCAGTGCCTCGCTTCGTGCCATCAGCTTTGTGATGGTAAGACTTGTAGCTTGGAGAAGACGAGACTGAGGGGTGACCTCATTAATGTCTATAAATATGTCAGGAGGATGGAGCCAGGCTCTTCTCAATGTCATCTGG
>JAOXOE010030225.1:0-13347 GCA_028565055.1 Phoeniculus purpureus | reverse complement strand
TTGGATAATAAATGCATTTTGCACAAGCTGCAGATGCATTGGATAATAGATGCATTGGATAATAAATGCATTTTGCAGCTGCAGATGCATTGGATAATAGATGCATTGGATAATAAATGCATTTTGCACAAGCTGCAGATGCATTGGATAATAGATGCATTGGATAATAAATGCATTTTGCACAAGCTGTAGATGCATTGGATAATAAATGCCCTCTATTCTTATAAACATCAGCAGGCAGATAGCTAAAAGAGGTTTGTTTCCCTCTGCTATCCACCACTGAGATTGATCAGACATCACCGTGGCTGACACTATTTTGCCTTTAATCTTATTTCTCAAGTCTGTGGTTCTGGGCTTCAAAGGCTACCACTTGCCCTTTGGTGCAGATTGAAGGTTGAAAGGAATGAAACCCAAGTTTTTAGAAGCTCACAGGGAGCCTGAATTACAAATGTTAGCTTTAGAATGGGGTGAAGCGAGGTAGTAGTGACTTTTTTTGCTCTTAATCCAATGGACTACGCGACTAGATGTTGTGTTAGAATGGGAACTGTTTCCTGTGCTGCGCTGCCTTTGGTAACCCAGAAGCTCAGATGGCATAAAGGGACAGGAAATATTAGAAATACTAGAGAGGAAACAGAATACTAGTAATCAGGAGGCAGACTTGGTTTTCCTGAGGTTTAGATATGGAGCTCTGATCTGGGTTTCTGTGGAGATGAGCTTAGAAAGGGAAGATTATGCTGGAGCATGAGTAGCTGCTTGCTCTGTGGCTTCACAAGGGAAAGTTTTTGGAGTCTCCTGGTCTGAGTACATGTTAAAATGTAGGAAATTTGCAGCAGCTCTCTGTAGCTGTATTATTCCAGGTGAGTTGTGAATGTCCTCAGTGAACAAGAAGACACGCACAGGTCTTAATTGCGGTCATGAGTCTGCAGAGTCAACAAGCTATAAAATCAAACTAATAGATACCATCCACTGGGTCAGATCAGGTTATGGAAGACAAAGGGCGAGTATAGGAAACAAACAATCCTTAGGCACAATCTCATGTGGTTTGGGAGATGTTATGGGTAGTTTACAAGGACAGAAGTGGTGCAATTGCCATTCACCCCATGGCATTGAAAAACACAGTTTGATTCTTCCTGAAGGGAAAAAGGTCACAAGTAATATTGACTACTTTGTTTTGCAGTGGTATGAGCACGAGGGTTTTCTGCTGAACCTTTTGTCTCTCTTCTGATTGCAGCTAGCCAAGTTCCGCAGCCTCCTGAGCACCGCTGAGGATGAGGTCGCCTGCTGCTTGCTGAGAAACTACCGGCCTCCCCAGCCTCTAAAGGGGCGAGAAGTCCGAAGGAATTAAAGGATTAAAGTCAGAGTAGTCTCCCTTGGAAACCAAAGGCTGAATTAATTTTAATAGTTGCTGTACTTTGAGATTTTACATTTTTTTGTGAGTTGTTTTAACAAATAGGTGTTACTACTGGTTACCACGCAGTCATTTCTCCCAGACAGCTACATCCTGAGTCGTTGCAGGTTCATCGTGTTAGCAGGTCTGACTGTGTTGGAGGGCATTGGTTTGGGAACAGGGAGGCATCGTCATGTGCACGTTGCAAGGGTCACACGTGGTGAAGGAGGAGTCCAGAGCTAGCTCCAGATTACCCGACAGGGTCCGTGGTATTAATAGCAGTCAAAGATGTTCTGACATGGTTCTTCTGCTCTTGAACACGTCATTTAGCTTCTATACAAGACTTCCCACTGCAGTTCTCAGGAAAAAAGAATTTCCAGGTTTGTGTCATTCCATTGCTGACTTCTGCAGTGCCCTCCATTTCTACAAGAAGGAATAATGACCAACAGCATTTGCATGAATCCTACTGTTATTCTGACTGCTTCCCAGCAGTAACAGTGCACTGATTGATGTTTTTGCTTGTAGAAGCAAACAGTAAGGATTTTGTATATAGCAGAATCATGTCCAGTGGATTAGATATTCCTGAATTCAGTCACGCAGTGATGAAATTGGCCTGAAACCTGTAAAGGACAAGGTGGAAGGGCCTAGGGGGAACTGTTTGTCCCCAAATGCAGTCTGTTGCATTTTGTGAACAATAAGGGACTGTAATTCCTGTAGTGTGAGACTCCTACCACTTAAAGTCATGAAGCAGTAGCTGCTGCTCCACACTGTTCCATTGTAGACCTGTTGCTTGTTGCAGTGCAGAGCACATGCTTCATACTCCCATAGAACCATGGAATGTGTTGGGTTGGAAAGGACCTCCAAAGGCCACCCAGTCCAATCACACTGCAACAAGCAGGGACGTCTGTAACTAGAACAGACTGCCCAGAGCCACATCCAGCCTGACCTTGAATGGCTCCAGCACTACTCATGTGTTTAATGTCTCCCAGGTCCTGACGGATGTTCTGCTGTCAATGCTGAACTTGGCTGGTTGCGCTTAACATTTCAAGAGCAAAGGCAGCAGCTAGTCAAAGAAATCAGAAGCAAATACCCAGTGAAAGATCAGCCCTGAACAACAGTGTGTTGAAGTGCCTGTCTTGATTGATAGACTTGAGCCTGCGTTTCTCTCAGGAGCTTTTGTTACCTGAATGTAATTGCTTGTTTTATGCCAAATTAATTCTTGTAATGAACTTGCCATAGGACGTAGCTTAGTATAGGCTTGGAGTGACCCTCAGGCTGTGAGAACGACTGGTGAAAACCAGTGGTACCTGACAGAGGCAGCTAAAGGTTTCAAGGGCAGCAACTATCACTGATTTGTGTAGTACTTCTGACCAACTCACCTTCCATGAATTTGGGGGGGTTTGTAGGTTTTATAGGCTGTGCCTTTTACCTCAACAGGTCTTTTGATCTTAGACACGAGGGAAACGACAACCAGGATTGACTTTATATGACAGAATGAATTAGATACGGAGATACAGATAGTTTAGCATAGTTTAAGATGGGTAGATGTTTTTGTTTGCTCCTCCCTAGAGTACAGCTACTATGGCTGCAAGGATTCTCAATGCCTTCTGAATGTTTTCTGAAAGGAAGAACATAGGTAGACAGCAGGAGCAATGGACCAGTGGCAGCACGTACAAATATTACCGCAAGAGGAAAAGCCTCAGGTGATCTTTGTTTTCTGGTATAGGGAGCAGAACGCAGCTGAAGAGATCTCAGCTGGCTTCTTTCTGAATGAGGATGTCTGGACAGCGTGCGCGGAGAGAGCAGGAGTGCGTTGTGTGCTTTCATGTCCTTTTGTGTGCTCATTATTGGATCTGATGTGTTTCCTTACCATGTGGGTAGCTGCAGAACATGAACAGAAAGTTTGCAGATTGCAAGGATGCTGTGAAGCAGAAAAGAGAGTCATAAGGCTGCTGCTTTGTATGAGAAACAGAAGTCTGACGTGTTTTTTACATAGTAAAAACAGCGGCGTTGATCCAGGGCTGTGATATTTCCAAGCATTAATAAAGACATGGATTTTATCAACGTGTCTTGTATTTTCTATTTGGAGAGGTTGATGTTTTACAGAGGAGGTTACAGTTTTATAACTAGCATCTGTGACTTTGGGAACAAATTGTTATCCCCCTTTCAAAGGCAGTGCAGTATTAGCTAGCTTGGTTTATGTTTCCAGTAAAGCACCTTAGGTGGTGCTCAGGAAGCCAACTGCACAGAAAGGTCTTAACTACCTTTTCTGTACTAATGACTATTTTTATAGGGTTGTGCAAGTAGGTTGTAGAAGGAGACGTCACTCACAGTAATTCTCCTAATGCAGAGAGCTGCGTTCTTGACATGACATGGTATTCCTTGCTCTTGTGAAGAGCAAGGTCACCCATAAAGCTCGTGCTTTACACTACAGTGGTAAAAAGTCACGCCTGAGGGAAGGAGCAGGCAGGACAGGTGACCCTAAAATGACCAACAAGGTATTCCATTCCACATGTGTCATACTGGCGATAAAGCTGACAGATCACAAGGGTCAAGTTCTCTTCTCCAGTGGCTGGTGGCTGAGGACTCTGTCCATTCTGCCTTTTATCCCAACCTTTGCATTCCTTAATCCAGTTCCAGAATGCAGCTCCTGCATCTAGTTCCCATCTGCCCTGGGAACTGCTGCTCTGGGACGTCTCCAGCAACTGCCCCAGCATCATGGTGGTGGTGATGTAATTGCCATCAGGGGGGTTGGTTCAGTATTGGTTTTGTATAGACCTGTGTATTTTTAGTTTTATTTTTATTATTTTCATTACAGCATTTTTAGGGGTGTTTTTTTCCAATCCAGAAGTCTCTATCCCTTATTCCTTTTCTCTTACCCTTTCGGGGAGGGAGAGAGAGCATCAGTCATTTGCCGAGCCCTAACCCTTGGCACATCCTCCGTCTCTGACTGTGCCCAAGCAGTGCAGAATCTCACCCAGACTCATGATGTGTAAAATCGAATCTCAAGCACGGGTTCTGTGCTGTACTAGGGTGACTCTAGAGCAAACAAAGCTCCAGTATGTCATCGTTCCCAAGCTGCAGGTCTCTGAGCAGCTGCCTACACTCTGACACACTTGGAGCCTGTACACCAAGCAGAATTAAATGCTTAGAGACCATAAAATATACGTGGTATTCGCTGGAAATAGTAGCTGTCAAGGATTGTCACTCACCATTTATTCTCAGAGTTAAATAAACTGCAGCAGAGCTTTGACCTCAGCTCTGCTCTTTGCGGGGGGGAAACAGTGCACTACAGCTTCTTAGATAGTTTGTGATCTCATGAATACTTTACCTGAAAGTCACTAAGGATCTCAGCATCCCAACTCATGCTCCCACACTGTTTTAAGCCTCTCCTGGTTCTTTAGAAAGTAAAGTGGGTACCTGTGTGTGCCCAGCTGAAAGGATGCTGTGTCACCATGTCTGTAGATGGCAGCAAAAATCCAAAAATTGTGTGTAAAATCATTTATTATCTATTTCATTGCAGACATCATTATAAAAAAAATACCTCAGTATCTCAGCTGTTGCACCAAGCTGAAGAAAACAAGAGTCATGGTACCATGCTGTACAACAGACTCACTCTGGGGTCTGGCAAAAATGCCTGCAGAGACCAAAGAACTTCCAGCTTTAAACCACCTCTCCTCCTACCCCTCGAGCCCCTTCCCCACCCCACCTTCCTTTTTTAACTGTTTTACCCTTTTCTGCAATTCAGACACCTTTAATTCCCCCCAACTAGTTTAACATCTTCAGGGCTGGTTCAGGGAACCTCCATGGGGACAGCAAAGCCAGAAGCAAAGCCCAGAACAAAGCTGTGCACCAGTGTCTGCTGCAGCAAGATCGCAGTTGCTGATCGGCAGCATGACTTTGTGTGGCCACAGCCATGATAAATGCCAGTGATTATTGTCATTTGAGTACTGTTACAGGTGGGTAATGTATGCATTTTGCCTGAGCAAATCCTTTAAACACTCTCAAGGTGTTGGTGTAATGTAAATACACCTGCATATAATTTCTGACGGGTTTAGCAGCTAAACTAAACTACCCTAAGCTGTCTCTTGTGTATTCCCTGTGTGTATAGATCAATAGATACCCAACACGCTCTACTCATGTTGTGTGTCGGTTTATGCTCCATGGAATGCACAGGAAGAGCTGGAGGATGACTCTAGAGCGTAGCAGATTCTGTTGGGTACTGTGGAACTGAGCTTATGTTGGACTCCACCAGTCTCCTGAAGTCAGCAGATAAGGTCCTGTGCCCCGAGAGGCTTCACTTTTGGTGTGTGCATGGTGCCAGTGACAGCTGCATGCAATAGGAAGGAATGTGGGAATGCTGAATATACAACGATGAGATGATGTACCCCAGTAGAAGCTGTGTCTCCTGCTGGTTGGAGATGCCCAGCTCTCACATGCACTGGCAAGCAGTGCTGACGATACAGGGCAGGCTTCTGGGTTCTCACCAGCACACTGTAAATATGTTAACTGGGAGATTATCTTAGTGATTACAGAAAGAAGAAATCTGCACTTATGAACAGGAAAATGTTCCTTCCTGGGCCATTTCTTCTTTCTTTTGAATTTATTGGATAAGTATCATGAGCTGGGTTTTACCAGTGTGCAGAGGCTGCACACAAAATGCAGCACCTGCACCTCTGGCTCACGGCACTCAGGAAGTGATCCGGCGATCTAGCCATGCAGAGGGGTCCCCTCAGCATGGAGTGGGACCACACACGCTATCAGAGCCCAACAGCACTGCCTGGGCATGATATCGCTTACCTGATACAGAAGTCTCGTGGTTCTGCTTCGTGAGAAGGCTGGGAAAGTCTGCTCACAAGGGCAGGGAATGATAGGACAAGGGGTCATGGGTTTAAGCTGGAAAGGGGTAGATTTATGTTAGACATCAGGAACAAGTTCTTTAATCTGAGGGTTGTGGATCCCTGAAATCTGTGATTGAGGCCACATGCCTAGAAACATTCAAGGCTGGATGGGGCTCTGCTTGTTCTAGGGCGGTTGGACTAGATGGTCTTCAGAGGTCCCTTCCAACCCAACACATCCTATGATTCTCTGATTTTCCCCCAGCAACTGGCATGGGTGCGTGGCATCACGATGGTGTGCTTGCAGGTGTTTGTAAAGTCCCTTGCAGTAAAATCCTACTAAAATGGGATGAGATTTTTAAGAAACGTTTAAGCTAAGGAATATTTCTTGCATCCAGAGATCCTTGCAAATGGAAGATGTGGTGGACTGACCTGTTTCCTATTGAAAAAGAGAAAGCTCTGTTTGTTTCTTTGAAAACTGTGGAGTGCTTTTTGGTTGTGCTCTGTGGGCTGTTATTTATATGTCTGTACTGGACTTAATTCTGTCTTGGCTTGAGACTATATTCAGCCTTTTCAGAGTCAGCAGTCATCTCAGTCTGGGCTCTGTTCAGGTCAGCTGTTCAGGTCTCCACATGCTGAGATGTGCTTCACTTTCAGTACTGAACACTCTTGCACTGGTAGGTCCTGCTAGAAACATTAGCCAAAGCTTCTGGCTGGCACTGAGTTACTAGCCTTGTTTGGTGGGGAAAAGCTGGCCGGGCAAGGTTAAAAATCCAAACTTTCTAAATTAATGGCTAGATATAAAAAATAAACAACTTATTTGCATATTTCACAAAACCACAGAGCAGTAGGAGTTGGAAAGGACCTTTGAAGATCTTCTAGTCTAACTCCCTTTCCGAAACAGGATTATGTAGAGGAAACTGCACGGGGCACATCCAGATGGGTTTGGAGTGTCAGCAGAGATGGAGACTCAACAACGTCTCTGAGCAGCCTGTTCCAGTGCTCTGTCACCCTCACAGTAAAAACCTGTTTCCTTACCTGTAAACTTAACCTCCTGTTTTCCAGTTTTCCAGTGGGCTTTACACCGTGTCCTGTCACTGGACACCACTCAGAGCCTGGTCTCACCCCCTGGCACCCTCCCTTTAGTTATTTACGAGTGTTTATGAGGCACATTGCTGGCTCATGATCAGCCTACGTGAGTCCAACAGGACTCCCCCGTCCTTTTCCTCAGAGCTGCTCTCCAACAGCTCCATCTCCAGACTGTACTGATAGATAGAGTTGTTCTCCCCCAGGTGCAGCCCCTATACTTGTTCCCTACTGAATTTCATTAGAATGCACTTTGCCCACCTCTCCAGCCTGTTCAGGTCCCACTGGATGGCAGCACAGCCCCCTGTTGTGCCAGCCACTGCTCCCAGCTCCATATCACAAACTTCTTCGTATCACACTCTGTCCCCTCATCCAGGTCATTGATGAATGCACAGAATAGGATTGGGCCCAGTACCGACCCCTGAGGCACATCACTAGCCACAGACCTCCAGCTCGGCTCTGTGCCACTGACCACAACTCTCTGTCCTTCCATCAGTTCCCAACCCACCTCACTGCCCAGTCACCCAATCCACACTTCTTTCTCTTGGTTGTGGAGATGTCATGGGAAACAGTGTCGAAAGCCTTGAGAAAGTCTGGTTGCCCCTCATCTACCCCTCTAGTTATGGCTATCAGGCTGGTCGAGCATGACTTCCCTTTGGTGAATTCATGTTGACTTCTCCTGAAAACCCTCATTTTCTCTACATTCTTTGAGATGGTGCCAAGAACCTTTCCTTGACTATGGTCAGTCCCTCTCCATGGGCATGGGTAATATTTCTGGTATGTGCTCGGAACTCCACGTGGAGCAATGTGACCCAGAGCTTTGCCAGCACCTCTCCTCCTTCCGAATCCCATGGAGTGACCGTGTGACACCTTGTCCCCTCTTGGTCTGGACATTTCAGTCTCTATAAGCTGGTGCTGGGAGGCCACCACTGTCCTCAGCAATCCTGCACAATGGCACTATTGAGATGTCTCATGAGAAAAGCAGGCTGGAGGGGCTGTTTGAGTTTCTCTAGTGAACTTACCGAGTCATTCATCCTACATTTCATTCTAAGTGTCAAAATGCACCTTCTGAAGCCTATTGCAAGCCTTTCCCTGCCTCTCTTTATTTGCAGATCGGGTGCATTGACACTTGTTCTATTCATTATGTGTTGGGAATTCAGGATTCAAGTGGCTATCGTGTCAAAGCACCTAGGTTACTGAAGCACAGAAACAGCCCCCATCTGTGTGAGGGGTATAGTCACACCAGAACCAATTAGTGGCTGCAGTCAAAGCCAGGGATGTGGGCATGAGATTACAGAGAACAGGAGCAATTAGAACCTGAGCCCCTTCTCTTTGTGAGGAAAGAGGGAACTGCTGTTTCGCACAGCTGGATGTTTCCAACTGGTACTTAATTCCTTGCTAAACCATTTAGGAAGAAGCTTTTCATGTCCTTGAAGTGCTGACTACCTAAGACATGTCCTAGTTAATTCGAGCTCCAGCCCCCATGGCAAGCTGGGTTACTTCTATTGGGATTTCAAAGCATAACCTTTGGGAACAAGGGCTCGGGAGTAGCTGCTGCATTTTATCATTAGCCTAACCATCCCTTTAGAATAGCTCCATCCCTGTACGTGTGCAGGTCTGAGTGTGATGCTAAGTCTGTCACAGCCTTGGACACAACTAGGTTTTCATATACACTCCTCTATATCTGCAGCCTTGCTGTGTTGCATCATTTCTTTGGATCCAGCCTTTCACAACAGACCTCGTTTTGCTGTAATATCACAGAAATCAGATTTCAGGAACAGCTCTAGAGCGGCTCTCCTGTACTTAAGTGCCTGGTCTTGCAACTGTTTGAGATAAATATATGTTCTCCATTCCTCTCTCATCAATCACCACTCAAACGCATTGAAAAGTCACTTGAAAGCAAATAGTTGGAAGGAGGGCTAAAGGATCTCAGGGTTGGTCAGCAATATTCATTCCAGGGAAGCCTAGGAGGCCAGAGGCAGGGTACATAAAGTGAAATAGAAAGCAATTCTGGAGGTCTTGGCAGAGCTCTTCTTTGTCATAAATATTTCAAGCTGCACGGAAGCTTTCTCGGAAGCTTGTTCCCTCCCTTACCCAGTAACAAAAGTGTTCGTGCTACAAACTTTGCCATGGGACATGCAAAGGGAAATCAAACCCATGGAATCATTCAGATTGGAAAAGACCCTTGGGATCATAAAGTCCAACCATGCAACACCATTAGCTAGCAGACGTGCAAAATCCTGTCTGATGTTGACCCTACAGGACTTCTTCATGAGCAGTGGGATAGCGACGATTCCGAACATGCAGTTTCATGGTTGTCATTGTCCCCCTCCTTGCTCTTCTTCATGGGGAAACTCATGATAAGACGGGGTGGTCCTAGTGCATCAGTTGCTGACAGCTTTGTGAGCTGCTTGCTACCAAATCTGTCCTAACATATTTTTCAAGGGTAAATCTAAACTTTTCCTGACGTCACGTTGTTGGTGTGGCAAGTGTTAGTGTCCCCTTATCATGAGGAAGCAGTTTGGTTCCAAGGGGCAGTCCAGATGACCAGATTGCTCCCAGCCCTGGCCCTCTCTCCTGATTAACACAGCTCCAGCTGAAGGAGTGAGTTTGCTGTGGGGCAGGAGTGGGTACATCCAGGGTGTCATTTAGAAATACCACTGGCAGCACGTGTCTTGTTCTTTCATATTGGTTAATTGTCTTGCTTTGCTCTGGTGCCTGAATATCCCAGGTAGAGATGAGGGTTTATCGCCTTAGATTTTGGGATGTCAGATGGTCTACTGCGACCACCTTCAGTTTGGAGTGGTTTCTTCCACTGCCAGTTGACACCTTTGTGGTTATAACAGCACACACCATCCCTCAACACAAGATAAAAATTGCATTAGGAGGAATTTTCTAAATTAAAATGAACATGGGGCATTAACCGACCCAATGTTTAGTTCTAACCACAGTGAAGGAATCCTAGTTGATGTGCCCAGACAGAAGGGGTTGCTGGAGCTCACCTGAAACCTCTTCTGCTGGCCACATGCTAAATGTTAACTGCTTTTGTCACATCTTGAAAGTCTTTGCAAGAGAAGTAGAAGCTTAGCAGAAGTTCTCTGGGTGAGTTGTGGCTCTAGCAGCTTGAGTTTGCCAGTTTCTCTGCCCCTGGGGACCGAAGGTAATTGACTCTTGGATTTGGCTACTGGTGCCCAGCACAAAAATGCCAGTATTTTTTCCATATATAAAATGTGGAACAGCAAATCAGAAAACAATTTGTTCTGGTGAAAAGCAAAAAGAGTGTCCTTAAGTCTCAAAATACTGATGTTTTTCTGTGTGATTTCCTCAAGCCTTTGGTGTTGAGGACTCACCCATTCAAACTCCTACACGAGGTAAATTTCCACCTCTTCCATATTGCCAGCAAGTACCATCATATGGCAACAAGGTGATAGCTTTGTGTCCTCAAACAAAATAAAATGCATGGATTTTGTTCTCTTTGCTGTAAAGATGAGAGATCTCTTCTTCACTGGAAGTCAAGGTCTTCAGATCTTATGAAATGAGCTTGCCTTTCCCTGATCAAGCCAAGGACGTTCCCTTTGCCTTCCTATTTGCTAGGCTATGAATGGCTTTTTCAGACTCTTGGGTGTTTTAATAGTCACATTTGAGTTTTCACAGTGCTAGATGTTTTCATGTGTATTTTATAACACAAGAAGCACCAGAGTGAGATCATTTATGTTGGAGATTAATTCAAGCTTCAAACCAAGCTTCCAATCAATCCTTGTGCGCACATGCAAAGATCTCCAGCTGATTGAACCCACTCCTCTGCAGCTCAGGCTCGCTCTAGAGCTGAGAAGTTGCACCACGTAGGTCAGGAAATTAAGCAGAGGGCTTTTGAGAGAGGCTCTGAATGGAACAGCTCTGTACGGGAGGATGTTGTGCTGCCTAGTAGATTTGTTCCCACTTCTCAATGTTTTTTGCCATCACAAGGAAGGTGCCTCCTCTGAAACCAGTCAAGATGATGTAGTTGTGTCTCTGGTCTCACTTTTCCCACAAGCACCATCAAAGTTTTTTGTCTGTAGAACTCAGAGGACTGAAAATTATTGCCTTGGAGCAGAGACAAGTGGTGTGGTTTCAGGATTATTCTTTAAGAAGGTATAAATTGCCTGAGGGAACCACTGGTGTCTTTGTAAGGGTTTTTTTGAAAGCTTGTGAGCAGAAAGAAGCATTTTATTACCTTTGCTTAATAAGGTAATGGAATAGGTGCTGCTGCTGAGGATGGCAGGAACATGGGACTGAATGTTGATTCCTCTGCTTTACAGCTAGCACAAAAGTGGAAACTGCCCACGACAGAGCTCCTGTTCTGTTCGTGACTTTCTATTGGGGATTGATACTGTTAGGGAAAGAAACTTTTCTGGCAAAAAATGTTTGGTCATTAAAGTGGCAGTGCAAGGCTGAGCTGAACTGCTACGGTGGGTGTGGGGTTGTTGGAGCCTGCCCAGAGCGGGCTACAGAAACGCTCAGAAGGCTGGAGCACCCCTCTTCTGAAGCCAAGCTGAGAGAGTTTTTCAAGCTTTTTCAATGTGGACATTGAGGAAGTATAATTTGGCAATATATAACTGTAGATAATAGCATTTATCATCAAATGCTTTAGGCTGTAAGGGACCTTCAAGATCATCTAGTTCCAATCCCCCTGCAGCAGGCAACGACACCTCTTTGCCGTTAGATCAAGTTGCTTAAAGTCTATTCAGCCTGGTCTTGAACACTTCCAGGGAGGGTGAGTCCACAACCTCCTTGGGCAACCCATTGCAATTGTTCACCCTCATGGTGGAGAACTTCTTCCTAATTCACAATCTCCCCTCTCTGTGTGAGGCCATTCCATTAGATTTCCTTCATGTAACAAAGACCTTAAAAATACAGAAGCCTTTTTGCCTGCCTCAGTTGGGTTTGGGAGGATAAACATGCCATGTGCATGCATTTAGGAGCTCCTGGAGTCCTGACCTTGAGTTTTCTTTTCTGATTGACAGCAGTGGCACACCTTCTTCCTGTGAAAGGTCACATCGCTAGAAAGCGACCACAGAAGGTGAGTGGTGCCTGCTGCAAAGGTGAGCAAAACACTACGAGTCCCCAGCACCCATGTGTTAAACACAGGTCTTCCTGACGGGCTGGGATCGGGGTTTGGATAATAAATCCATGCAGAAGCACGGGCACTGTGGGCTAAAGAAGGCTGGGAGATAGTCGTATCCACCAGCTTAACACAAAGCTCTGTTGTTCCATGTCCTCGTCACCAGGAAGGAGAAGAGAGACCCTTGTGTTTCCAGCGTGTCAGAAACTGCCAGTCAGGGTAAGAGTGGCAACAGCCAACCCACCCAGCTTGCCTGAAGCCTCAGCCACATCCAGACACTGATGCATGTTCTAGCCAATGAGACGAAGATTAAAAGCAAGGTCACTCTTCACTCTCAGCATCTGCCAGTGAAAGGCACTTGGGAACGTCCTCAGATTTATGGTCTCTGCTGAATTGCCCAGGCATTGTCAGAGCTCATTCCCAGGCTGTTCCGTGGCGCAGGCATGCGGGCACATACTCCTGAAACAGTGTAGGTGTGTAAGTACACAGAGATGCTGAAAATCCCAGCTTAGAGGGGACACAATTATTTCTAACTCTACTGCTGACACTGTCCCTGCCTTCATTTCCTTGTCTTTAAAACTTAAGTCGTGCTCTGAGGAGCAATCCCTTCGCTACGCTTGCTGCAGTACTTACTTACAGCACCCCACTCACTGAAAGAGACTGATGGAACGGCCATGAGCATCATGGTGTGGAAGGTTTATATTCAACATAGGACTTTCAACGGGTATTTGACAGAATTTGCTGTCATTGAATTTTAAGAAACTGTTGTTCACCCTGTGTTGTTGGGTATTACACCTTGAGCTATTTTTAGTGAAATATATATATATCTCCAAACATATATCTCATAGTCTGTAGCAATGGATTATTTATATAATATTTGAGTAACATGGCCACCAAACATGCCAAAAGTATATTGCCCTTATATTTTAAGAACT
>JAOXOE010030224.1:0-13347 GCA_028565055.1 Phoeniculus purpureus | reverse complement strand
GAACTTCTTCCCAGTGAGGGTGACAGAGCCCTGGCAGGGGCTGCCCAGGGGGGTTGTGGAGTTTCCTTCTCTGGAGACGTTTCAAACCTGCCTGTCCATGTTCCTGTGCGACTGGATCTAGGGGATCCTGCTGTGCCTTTAAGCATAACTGAGAATGAATTACCTATGGGTGCATAATCTGTGCATCTTCCTAACCTATGTTATTCTTATTGGCCTTTGCAGCAGTGGAATGGAAGGGACACGGCTTTAATGGTCACTCGAGTGGTCAACCATCGACGCTTTTCTGCCACCGTCAGCGTAGCCGACACCTCCCAGCGCAGTATCAGCAAGTACCGGTGTGTCATTCGTTCGGATGGTGGATCTGGAGTCTCAAATTATGCGGAATTAATAGTGAAAGGTAGGTTGCACTGAAACAGCAGATGGATATTTCCTGCTGGATGGTGTCTATGCATAAAAATTGGTGTCCTGTTGGACCTTCTTTCATTCACATGAAGTTTAAGGAGGAAAAATGGGTTAAAGCGACATGAATTTCAGTCATTTCCTTAAAACACAGTTGAATTGAAATGTTGTCTGCAAACAGTGCTCTTCATGAGCACGGTAGCAACTTTTAATGTCGTCAGGTAATTGGTTTGTCTGTCTGTTGGCTTCCTCTGCCTGCCTTTGCAGTGTTTTCTCAGGCATCAATAGTCTTGTGATGGAGCAGTGCGTCTACTCAAGGCTGCTGGGAGTAAATGATAGGATTGAGTCTGCTGGTGTCCTGAAGTACAAACACCAGTAGTTCTTCAAGGATGCTGAGGGTTTAGTGCTGTTATTTGCTGTGATTCAAGAGCTGATACAGTGCCTGATGCATGCAAGACCTTTCCTATGTGAGACACGTGTGCTCTGTACCGTGCTGCAGCTTTACTTCTTATCTTTTTCTTTGTTGATTTATCCTGAGCTGCCCCGCAGGGGTGTTCACAGCTTCTTAGCTGGAGGTACCAGGTGGTGGCTAAATTGCTCCTGCAATGTTCTGTATTTGGGGTGGGGGTGATGATGAAGGGAAGGAGGATGGACCTGCTCTTTGAGCACAATTTTATTGATTTAAATGCTTTACTTTTCTATGGAAATGGAGGGCTGCTCTAGAAACGAGATCTCTTTTGTCCACTGGACTGTCTGCCAACTCACTATAGTGATGTCTTTTCAGTGCCCTAAATACAGAGTGCTGAGTGTTGCAGGTATTCAAACCCCACCGATCACAGAGAATGCTCCCCTTAGTGCTTTAATTCCCACTCAGTGATCTTACATCTTATTCAAAATACAAGGAATTAATTCATTATTAAAATGCAATAGACTTGCCAGGGGTAGCATATCTGGTATCATAGCTAGGTAGAGGGATGGCAACCCTGCATGACCACCCAATACCTGAATATGCAAAGCTGAGCTGTCTTCATTGCTGTGAGAAGGCAAAAAGTAGAAGAATAAGTTATAAGTAGTTGGATGTCTTTCAGGAGGAGATGCTGATAGTTTCATTGCTGAATTACTCAGGCAGATACCTAGATACAAGGAATGTGGGGTGAGTAGAAGCATTGTCACAGAATCATAGGGTTGGAAGGGGCCTCCAAATGCCTTCTAGTCCAACCCCCCTGCACCAAGCAGGGCCATCACTCACCAGACCGGGTTGCCCAGAGCCCCAGCCAGCCTGACCTTGAATGGCTGCAGAGATGGGGCCTCCACCTGCTCTGTGAGCAGCCTTTTCCAAGGATCACCCACCCTCAGATTCACCAACTTTCTCCTCTTATCTAGCCTCAATCTGCCCTTTTGCATCTTCAAACCATGACACCCCATCCAATTGCTCTCTTCCCTTGGCAATAGCCTTCCCCAGCCTTCTTACTTTGTTGTGGGAAGGTGCCCTCCTGCTCCTCTTTCAGGTTAGGTGCTTCATTTGGGGTCAGTTTGCTGCAGCCCTGTGAGACACTGCCATTGCCTGGCTGGGTGCTTCCACACAGCCTGACTAATCTCACTATGGCTAACAGCAGATTTGTAATGTGTTCACATGGGCTGCAGTGAAAGCAAATTGAAATGGTTTAATGCTGAGGAGATGTTTATTGAATTGCAATAATGTACTTGAGTATAGATTAAATTAGTTTGTAACTGAAGGTTTACTCAGTTGATAGTCCTGCTCCTAAACCGTCTAAATTCAATGGAATTCTCTGCTTCTCATGTGCTGTCTCTTGGCCAGCTGAATGTAAAGTCATGGGGGATTTCTTAAACAAAGGTTAAGGTTTAAAGGTGCATCTGTGCATCTCTGTGACGTGAATCACAGAACATTAGAGATTGGAAGGGACCTCAAAAGATCATCCAGTCCAATCCCCCTGACACAGCAGGATCCCCTAGATCCAGCCGCACAGGAACATGGCCAGGAGGGTTTGAAACGTCTCCAGAGAAGGAGACTCCACAACCTCCCTGGGCAGCCCCTGCCAGGGCTGTCACCCTCACTGGGAAGAAGTTCCTTCTCACATTGATGCGGAGCCTCCTCTGTTCCAGCTTACATCCCTTGTCCTATCATTAGATGCCACTGAGCAGAGCCTTGCTCCATCCTCCTGACACCTGCCCATTGATCACATTCATGGGGTCACCCCTCAGTCTCCTTTTTTCCAAGCTCAAGAGACCAGCTCTGTCAGCCTTTCTTCATCAGGGAACTGCTCCCCTCCATCAGCTCTGTGGCTCTGTGCTGGAGTCTCTCCAGTAGCTGGAACTGAGGGGCCCACAACTGGACACAAGATTCCAGCTGTGGTCTTCCCAGGGCAGAGTAAAGGGGCAGCAGAACCTGTCTCAAAGACCCATTTGTCTCCCTGTGCATGAGATGCTGTTTGGTTGTTGTGAAAAAGGAGAGCTAATTACATTTCTCAATAATTAATGATATTGGGTAGATACAGAGAGGTTTGGTACTTCTACACCCTATATTGGAACAATAGGTACCCAGCTTAGTAGTGAACTTGGTACAGTAGTGTTCATAGTTGGACTTAATGATCTCAAGGGTCTTTTCCAACCTGGATGGTTCTATGATTCTATGTCATCAAGAGAAATGATCAAGGAAATTGAACACACACCAGCTTCTGCTGCGCCCCCCAAGCCTTCCCCTTTGCTTGCCTGTGTCGTGCTGTAATTAGTGGAAGTCTTACCCAAAAGAGCATAAATTCATTAATATCTTTAGCACCAGGAGATACCTTTCGCTGTACATGCCGCTTCTTTTCTGTCTCCCAACTCCGTTGCAGGGTTGGTGTAGATGACAATGAGTTTATTCTTCTCTTTACACTCCAGATTCACAATAGCTAAGCCAGAGAAAACCTATCATTTCCATCTGTACACCTCGCCGTCCTCTGGTGCTCGGGTGGAAATAACTCTTCTCTATTTCTTATCACTCACTGCTGCACATACAGTAATTTAATGCAATTTTACACAGGGCAGGTTTGAAAAGCCCAGAGATTCTACACCCTGATCTCATATGAATGGAATCCTTCTGCCCTGTTATTTTCTTTCAGGTAAAAGACGCGTGGCAGTCACTCATATTGTGAGCTAAATGCGGGGTAAAGATTGCTAAAAACACTGTGGAAAGAGACTGGAATCTTATCGATTCAAGGCTGTATTAATAAAATTATCCTTCCAGGATCCCTGTTGCTTTATGTGAGGTTGTGAGTAATGTTTTCAACTCAGGTGGTTTGGAGTTGGAGTGTTTTTATTGGTCCTGATCCCTTTCAGATATCCTGGATGCCTGAATTAATTACTCAGTACGTGGTGGGAATCCACAGAGAGCTGATACAGAGGGGATGGCACAGCATCTGCAGCCTGGTTTTCATGACCCAATTTCTCTGTGATTTTCGCTCTCCTGGAAGCCCCTTGTAGTATCTGGGTATCTGATGCAAATTCTTTTAAGGCTTATGGCATTTTCATAGAATCATAGAATCATTGGGGTTGGAAGAGACCTGCAAGACCAACGAGTCCAGCTGTCACCCTGATCCCACCGTGGCCATTCTCAGGGTCTATTCCTCCGATATGAGACAGGTGTCAATACAGCCCCTCTACAGACCTCCAAGGGTTATCGTCCAGTTCTCTTCAGTTTTGTCTTAGCTGATTTCCCTGTGTAGGGAGGTTGGACTAGATGACCTCTAGAGGTCCATTCCAGCCCAGAACATTCTATGATTTTCAAAGGATTCAGATAATCAAGGCAGATGACAGTCTGTCTCTTCACTCGAGTGGCTTTCTGAAGTCCTTGTGATATTTAGGACAGCTCTTCTTTTATCAATCTCTCTTTTCCTGAGGTTTTTATGGGTGAGAAACTGATGCCTTGAGTAACAGCAGAGGGTGAAGTGGTTTCTTTTACAAACTTGCTCTCCTATATCCTCCTTTAGGTTTTTTCCTGGCATGACGCTTGGCACTGCAATTGCACCACCTTGTTTATTAACTCACCGGGTACGCAGTGGAAACTGCTCAAGTGATCTGAGTCTTTTCCTAATAAGTAGACACTGTAATTGAAAATAACCCTAGAAAGCAAGAAAAACCCACACACCCAAACACCAAACAAAAAACCCCACCTGTCAAGTTGTCAGAGTTGAGAGACTCAAGTGTGAAAAGCACCTTAAATAATTAGACGTTGAAATAAGTCGATGTATTTAAGCTTCTCTCATATTAAATATGCTCTGGAAGCTCCATATTCACAGTTATGAGATGGACTCATCAAGGGAAACCTCTGCAGGTTGTTTTGACTATCTCATTATTTATTACTGGAGCTGTGCCCAGAGTGGTTCCACTTCAGTATTAATCAGCAGGAAGTCCTGTTAGGAGAAGGAGCTGCAGAATGGAGATGGAGCCATCTGTATTCTACAGCTGAGCCTGACCTTGGGCTGGAGCTGGCCCTAGAAATGCCACATCAGGCTTTCCCTAGGTTTCCTTTAGTAAAACAAATGCAGTGTAGGCTTGTTCCTAGAGTGAAAATACAATTGTGTCTACAGAATCTACAGATGTTAGGGGTTGGAAGGGACCTCGAAAAATCATCCAGTCCAATCCTCCCACCACAGCAAGATCCCCTAGATCCAGTCACACAGGAACGTATCCAGGCATGTTTTAAACTTCTCCAGAGAAGGAGACTCCACAACCCCCCTGGGCAGCCCCTTCTAAGATTGATGTGGAACGTCCTCTTTTGCTATCAAGAGTGGCTGGAAGCCAATCTATTCCCTCTCTTGGAATCATTTGAGAAGATAAGCGTGGCTGTGCTGTATGTGAGGCTTAGATTTTACTGTTAAAAAGTTGTGTTGGTTTTTTTCTCGTGTGCATTAATAAATTCAGATAGGAATTTTCTTACCTCCCAGTTACTTATCAGACTTACCCAGAGAGCAACAGTGGCTGGGTAAATTGGAATTCATCTGTCGGAGTAACGCAAATTAATCAAGATCCTTGAAATTATCATCCCGTGAACAGGAAAAAAAAAGTCTCTCGTCGTCCCTACCAACAGCATCAGCAAAGCTGTGATGGTGAGGGTTCCCCTCAAGCTATGTGCTGTCTCTTTCTCTGCCTTTTCCAGTTTGTACAAATGGATTCAGTCTGTGGAATTTCCATGTGCTCTGTCTCAAGAAGTAAAGGGCAGATTGGATAAAGCAGGTGACGCTGCTCTGCACCAGCCCAGAGCAGGTTTTGTGTGTTTCCACTTGTGAACCCGTTAGGAAGGTCGTGTTGCCTTTGAAATTACTAATGCACAAGGAACCACAGAATCACAGCACAATAGAGATGGGAAGGGGCTTCGAAAGATCATCCAGCCCAATCCCCCCGCCACAGCAGGATCCCCTAGATCCAGTTGCACATGAAGAGTGGCCTCATGATTGTAGGGTGACTGATAAAGCCGCTTGTGGTCCGTCCTTTCTCTGCAGTCATTGTGGTGCAGGGAACGTAATGCTCCTATCCTTGGTGTCTGCATCGGGCTGGTAATTACCTGAACTTCTGGCTCTGTTTAATTATCTGGTTGAACATAGTCCAACTGCAGTTGCATTAACCCAGCTTTAATCATTAGGTGGGTGTGTGGTGAGGGAAGGGGAGGCAAAGGGATTACAAACACTAATTCACTCTCATCAAGGGCTTTAGCTCCACTTTCTCTTCTTTCAGTCCAGCTTAATGTTTTTCAGTGGTGTGGATGGAGAGGATAAGAAGACAAAGATGTTTTGTGACAGAAATCAGTAGTTAGTATGAACCACAGAATCATTAAAGGTTGGAAAGGACCTCTAAGTCCGACCTTCATGCCAACAGCTCCCTAACCCCTAGACCATGGCCTCAAGTGCTCTAGCTGCTCAGTTTTTAAAGCCCTCCAGAGATGGGGACTCGACCTCCTCCCTGGGCAGCCTGTTCCAGGATTTAACTGCTCGTTCACTACAGAAATTCTTCCTAATTTCCAATCTGACCTTCCCTGAGGCAACTGGTGGCCATTTCCTCCGGTCCTGTCAGCAGTTATTTGGGAGAAGAGGTTTCTAGTTCTACCTGCAAAAGGTTTAAGGCAACTGCATTAAGAAGAAAGCATTAAGAAGGTTTAGGAAGAAAGCATCACGTGCAAAGGACCTACCCCGAACGCCTTTGCTGACTGGCACCTCGCTGGCAGTGGGAGTGTTGGCAACTCAGGCCAGCAGCTGTGTGCCACTGGAAAATGTGTCTGGCAGCTTTCCATTGTTCATTGCTGCTTCGTAATGCACTAATTTTCATGCAAGTTGATGGCTAATGATGCTCAGGTGACTTTACAATTCAAAACTACCCCTTGTTTTGCTTACGCTGTAGCAGAAAGATTTACCAGGGAAGATGAGGCACGTCCATTGTTACCTCTGCTCTGCTCATCTTTCTTCTGCCTATTTAATTGTAGGGAAGTTATTAATGAGCTTCTCCTGGAAAGCAGAATCCAAAGCTGCTGTTAATTTACCCACCCTGTGGTTATAAACCTGTTAAGTGCTTTTAATTCAAGGACAGTCCCTTGAAGTATCAGCTGTCACCGTACTTGGATGTTGGTGAAGGGTCTGGTGTGATTTAGCCATACTTGGATGCTTAGGATCTAATTGTTGGGTATTGAGCTGTTATCTCAGCAGGACAGATATCCTTCCCACATCAAAAAAGTGCTGCTGTTGCACTGAAATAAAACCCAACCTCAAAAAGCGGAGCTTTAATTTATAGGAAACACAGGTGAGGCTGCGTCAGATTTCTTAGTAGAAAGAATGATCCTTAATATGAGATTTTCAGGAATAAACCACCAGAGGAAAAGTGTGTTTGTGATACGGTGAGACCTGTAGTTCCCCATCTGTACAGGAGAAACAAATCCATTTCCAGCGAAGGGAACAATAATCAGTCTCTGTGGATGCAAATCGCTCGGAGCAATGTGTTTATTTAATGTATTTAAAACTTCTGCAGAGCTGAAATGTTTCACAGCAGCACAAAACAGGTGCAGTTACTGATCTCTTTTAGAAATACAGTTACTGCAGCTAATAGACTTTCTGCAAAGTTAATGTGTTTTCTCACTGATTGAACCGGTTGCCCAAGGAAGTTGTGGCAGCCCCATTGCTGGCAGTGTTGAAGACCATGTTGGCTGGGGCTCTGAGTAACCTGCTCTAGCAAAGGTGTCCCTGCCTGTGCACAGGGGGCTTGGAACTCGCTGATCTTTAAAGTCCTTTCCAATCCCAGCCATTCTACGATTCTATAGAATTGAACAAGTTTAAAAATCTCGTGGTTAAAATCTCTTGAAGGGACAATTTCTGTCCTAAGGAAGGTAATAATGACTCTCCCAGCTGTATTTGCCATGATTTAAGCTCTGTTCTTTGTTGGCAGCGTACTGTGAATGGCCTAGGGCATGTTCTTAGCGCATGTGGAATGTGTCCCCAGCTCCCGTATCTGTCCTTGCTGTTTTAAAGACATTTGCAAAGCAAGTTACACTAACAGTTAAGAGCAGTACGTTAGTCTTCTCCCAGCGCCAGGGCCTGAAACTGCCAGAGGAGGGTTAGGTTGGATGTCAGGAAGCCCTTCCTCGTGGAAAGGGGTATCAGAGCCTGGACTGGGCTGCCCAGGGAAGCGGTGGAGTCCCCATCCCTGGAGGTGTTGAAGGGCCTCCTGGCTGTGGCCCTGAGTGCCCTGGTGTGGCCACTGGGGTGATGTTAGGTGCTGGGCTGGTCTAGATGAGCTCAGAGGGCTTTACCAGCCTCCATCATTCTGGGATTCTGTTTCTTACCTTATTAACATAACATTTTATTTTACTTACCTTTTTAAAATCTTTTAAATCTTTATTTACTTAGAAATATATTTTAGTTATATTTACTGATTTATTTTACCTATCTTTTTTTCCCTTTGTACATCATAAACCACTTTGGGTTGTGTTGAGGTCTAACCCTTTCTTGAACAATCTCTCTCCATGTGTCTTCCTCCAGGTCTGTGTTGTACATTCACCCTTTTACCTCCTTTTCTTTACTCCCACTACATATGCTGCTACTGTTCTACTCTAGGGGCACCAGTTAAATGTCCCTGCTGGGTTTAGAGCTTGGTGCTTGCAAGCTGAATCCTAAGGTAAAGAAGGTTTTGGAGGAAAGTGCAGTGAAGCTTTGTAAACTCTGACTGGTGAAGCTCAGGGTCTATAATACCCTCATGTTAGCATTGTAGCAGCTCCAGAAGCTTTTTAGCTTCAAAGTACGGTGATGACAAAAGCCCTTTAGGAGTCTGCCTAATGGAGACCATTCTGCAGCCTTGTGTCAGGTGTTCAGGTGGATGGAAGTTCTCAAGTTTGCACAGCATTTATCTCTCAGTACTGGAGCTGAGTGGCTCTGCTTTCAAAGCCACAGTAACGCAACTCTAGGGGAAGCTGGGTGTTGGTTATTCTGCATTTGTCCTGTCTGAATGAATCACAGAATCATAGAACATTAGGGATTGGAAGGGACCCCGAAAGACCATCCAGTCCAATCCCCCTGCCACAGCAGGATCACCTAGATCCAGTCATTAGGGATTGGAAGGGACCTCGAAACATCATCTAGGCCAATCCCGCCCCACCACAGCAGGATCACCTAGATCAAGCTGCACAGGAACATATCCAGGCGGATTTGAAGTGATTAGGGATCGAGTTTCTGTGTTAAGGAATGAATGATCATCCTGAAGTTAGTTCCCCACTCAGCTGTGAGAATACCTGAGGCAAGGAAAGAGCCAGAATTGCAGTTTTGTTTTGGGATTCTGCAGTCCCTCTCCACCTCTCCCCAAAACAAGGATGCTTCATTTTTCTCAGCAACTAATTTCCCAGTGTCCATTCTAGGCATGAAGCAATGAAATACACGTCTTGTAGAAATCACCACCTGAAAATCTGTGGTGCCGTGTTTGCACAGAACATTAGGATTGGAAGAGACCTCAGAAGATCGTCCAGATCATGCTGCCTCTTGGGAGTGTTGGACTGACCCTTGTGAATGCTGCTGACCATCTCATACTACCTTTTGATCAGCAGCACGGTGTTACTCGGTCTTCAGACCCAGATTACTCACTGAATAGTGATTTCTGAGTCCTTTCCACTATTTTGAAGTGGAATCTCTAATGGGAGCGCTTCTGTACTTGCTTGTTCATGGTTTTCTACCATCTCCCTTCTACTTAACTGTACTTCTGCTCCCTACCTTTGTTGTACTCGATGAGCCTTGCAAAGCAAATACTTTACCTTGGTGTGTTTATGTCAAGAAGAGGGCACTTCAGGGATGACCAAGCCTCCTGGTGCATTAGTTTTGTTACCCCATTAGTTAGGTCATCCAGAGCAGGCAGCATCTCTTCGCTTGTGGGAAGTTTTATGACTATTGTTGTAATCACAAACCCATATGCTCGTGACAAATGAAAGGTTATGGTGGATGAGCGTCTTACATAAATGTTGATAGGTTTAGCTATAGGAAGTTCTCAGTGTAAAACCTTTCCAGGTGTTTCTTTTTTTTAATCATGAATTAAAGTGGGGGATGTTCATTCGATGTCAGTGTGATGTATTCACAGCTCTGAGAATGAGACTCTTGATTTTCTAAATGTCCTCTGACAATGGAGCGCTCTGTTTATTTTCTACCGCCTGTGAAGGAAGGACAGGACTATATTAAGAGCTTTGTGGATCTGGTGGCACAGACTGAAGGCAGACAAGGCCTAACCCCATTATCAAGAATTGAATTGCACTGACAGTAATTTGTCTCCAAGATACAACCTTTTCACCATAATGCGCCGTCCTCTCCAACGCTCTCCCAACTGGCGACGATTTAGCATTAGTTAACATTGCGTTTAGTCAAGGAGTCTGAGGAAACCTGCTCTGCTGTAGAGTTACCCTCAAATTTGCCGTAATTCCCTTTAATGTCATCTTGAAATTACCCTACTGTTACAGTCTTTGCAGCAGGATTATTAGGGAGGTGATGGCGCCCCTGTGCTCTGCGCTCGTGAGACCGCACCGTCAGTACTGGGTCCAGTTTTGGGCGCCACAGAATCAGAAGAACATTGAGGGGCTGGAGTGAGGCCAGAGAAGGGCAATAAAGCTGAGGAGAGGGTTGGTCTCTTCTCACAGGTCATTAGCGACAGAAGCAGAGGGAAGGGCTTCAGGCTTCAACCGGGGAGGTTTAGACTGACCATCAGGAAGAAGTTCTTCCCGGAGAGAGTGGTCAGGCACTGAGATGGGCTGCCCAGGGTGGGGGTTGAGTCTCCACCCCTGGATGAGTTTACAAGTCACTTAGATGTGGTTTAGGGCTGACCTTGTGGAGTAGAGTTGCTGGTTGGACTCAGTGATCCCAGGAGTCTTTTCCTACTTGAATGATTCTGTGATTCTGTTTGATTCTGTGACATATAACTGGAGACACTCAGTATTTTGTCTGGTGTTGGCCATGATCTTGGCTTTGTTTGAGTAATTTCTGTAAGTGCATTCAGTGTCTTTGCAAGATCTCTTGTTCTGTTAAAGCAGAGCTCTCAGTTCTGGGGAAAGTGTCTCAAACTGAGCTTCCTTCAATATTTGTGGAACGTTCTCCTTTGTTTCCACACCGAATGCTTTGGTTTACTGTCTTTTGTTTTCTTTCTTGCTGCAGAATGGGAGGATGTTAAGCACGTAGGGGTTTTTTACTATTATTTCTTCTTCCCAGTTCTAACACCAGAACCTTAAGCACTGACGAGGACAGGAGCTTTAAACATGGGCTGCATGCTTCAGAAGAAGGGCTTTTCCCACACAGAAAGATTCAGATTGCTGCTTCATAGAGTCACAGCGTGATTTAGATTTGAAGGGTCCTTCACAGCTCATCTAGTCCAATCCACCCCTGCCATGAGGAGGATCATCTCAACCAGAGCAGGTTGCTCAGTGCCTCAAGGTCCAGCCTGACCTGGAATGTCTCCAGGGATGAAGCATCTCCCACCTCTCTAGGCAGCATGGCCCAGGGTCTCACTACCCTCAGCATAAAATATTTCTTCCTTATCTCTAATCTAATCCTTCCCTCTCTAAGTTTAAACCATCACCCCTTGTCCTGTTACAACAGCCCTTGCTGAAAAGTCTCTCCCCATCTTTCTTACTAGCCCATTTTAGTACTGAAAGGCTGCACTAAGGTCTTCTCCTGGAGCGTCTCTTGTCCAGCTGAACATCCCCAACTCTCTGTTGTGTCAGAAGACAGCTGTTGTCTGTAGGATGAATTTCTGGAGTCAATACAGTGACGAATACTATGACAATAGTGAATGAATTAAGAAGAGACTGCACTGGATGCCTCAGGTAGGAGCTAATGGAGACATTAGTTGCAGCTTTCCAGTTGCCCTAACTGGGACAAGCAAATACCTTTGTGTGTGTGTCTCCTTGTAGCGTATTTCTAACACTGCCTATGTACCAAGAGGGCTAAACTTGTTCCACAGTATCAAGATATGGTGGTCCCTGGCAGACTGCAGGTATTTGGAGGGCATACGGGGGCTTTTACCCTCTGCTGTCCCCAGTCCCTGCATCAGTGTGCAAGTGCCTCAGAACCATGGGTTCTGTTTATCCATTGAACCATGGGTTCTACTCTTTCTCAGCATTGAACTGGCTGGCAAAGATGTGAGCAAAAGGGTAAATGAAGTGATGCAGTCTGTGCCCTTCTTGCTTTGATCACTCTGAGCTCCATCGCCAGCAGCCTTGCCTTTCAGCTCCCTAACACCTGCTTTGGAGATCCAGTACCTCACCCTGGAGGTACATTTTCTGGATTTGTAGTTGGATTTATCTATTGTTATGACAAAAGCAAAACACAGCAAGTATTTCGTGAGCATCGGCAACCAGTCTGTCATCAGTGACTGAAGGAACTGGTAATTTGGTCATAATGGGAGCTGAAATGCAGACGCTGCTGGAATACATGAGACTCGGATCTTGTTCGGTGCTGGCTCTCCAGCTCTTCTCTTTTTCTGCACAAGTATTGTGTCGTAGTTTCAATCTTCCTCAATTTCTCGCGGGCCCTGGAATGCTTTTTGTGGAAGTACCAGGACCTATCACCCCTCATTACAGTGATCCTGGTGAGCAGCCACAAGCAGCGTGCAGCACGTTGGCATCTCTAGCTTTATTACTGCCTCCAAATGCTTTTTGTGAGAGAAGAGAATTGATCTTTCAGTGTAATACTTCGGGGCCTCTTGCAGGGAACAACCTAAATGAAGAAGTATGTTTGAAGGCTGAGGTTTAACCTGAGGATAAGGGGATACACAGCTCAAGAGAGGTGAGAGATGGAAGGAGCGTTGTGATCTGCAGGGTATTCTGGCTCTCTGTGTACTGTGAAAAACAGAAAGAAATGAAAAGATATCTGTTGAGTGTTGAAAACTCACCTAGTTTTCACAAAACCTAAGGGTTAGTAGACACTTATGATGTGTCTGAGTGTTATGTCCATGGCATCAGCTCACCAAGATGGTGATAAACTCTTTGTTGCGCTTAATATAGGAGATTAAGCCAGCAATGGGCCCTTGTGGCCAAGAAGGCAAATGGAATCCTGGGGTGGATCAGAAGAGGGTCGAGAGAGGTTCTCCGCCTCTACTCTGCCCTGCTGAGACCACATGTGGAATCCTGTGTCCAGTTCTGGGCCCCTCAGATCCAGAAGGACTCACAGCTGCTGGCAAGAGTCCAGCACAGAGCCACAGAGATGCTGAAGGGAGTGGAGCATCTCCCTGCTGAGGAAGAGCTGAGGGAGCTGGGTCTCTTGAGCTTGGAGAAAAGGAGCCTGAGGGGTGACCCCATGAATGTTGATAAATATTTGAAGGGTGGGTGTTGGGAGGAAGGAGCCAGGCTCTGCTCAGTGTCATCTAATGACAGGACAAGGGGCAGCGGGTGTGAGCTGGAACAGAGGAGGTTCCACATCAATGTGAGAAGGAACTTCTTCCCAG